>JAUPFV010000003.1:193199387-193511203 GCA_036936605.1 Limnanthes douglasii subsp. nivea | reverse complement strand
TAACAGCCCATGCGACGAAAACCCAACTCAATTCGTTGATTAATTATATAAAAAAAACATTAAAAAAATACCGTTACAAGACCATATCCACCGAGAATGTTACTCAACAAAATAATGGGTCCGTTGCAATCTCGCCGTAAATACAGACCCGATTTTCATTAAATGGGTCAAAACAGATAGTCGTGCAAAAACGCTTCTATTTACAACAGATTGGCAACCGGAAAAGCGGGGTGTTGTAAAAAGTAGTTTATCCAGTATTGAGATTTACGGTGAGGTCGAGGCACGAGGAAGGAAGATCTAAACAGGGGTAAGGGAGGGAAACCTCAGACCAAACTCAAACCCGAGAGAATTCTAGCAGGGAAACGTTAAAGATAACTTGTGAGAGAAGCAATAAGTCATGACATTATGCAGACTAATATCTTGAAAGTGGACAGAATAACCATGAATGAAACTTTATAGTAACAGAGGATGTTGATGATTTACTCTTTATACATGAAATTGTTTTGCTGAACAAATAAAGGATTGACTATATGGATTCAGGGGATATGAGTATCTAGTACTCGAATAATAAAGTGAGCGATCACATGTCAGGGAATAAAGTTTATTTTTTCGAACTGGTTGAAAATACCACATGAAAGTATGTTTTAATGATGACTCATTATTGCATATCTGTGAAAATATGTTCATGAGGCTCATCTAAAAGGATGGTAGGAAACGAATAATCCTAGACATCTATGATATTCTTGAGCTTAAGCATAATATATTGAACCTTGTTCAAGTATGAGACAATGGATGTGAGGTAGTATTGAGAGGCAAAATTCTTACTATACATAATCATGGTGGGATACTGAATTTTCATTGTGATAGTAACCGCGTGTAAACATATGAAAATAGATAAATTGATTACTAACATGACAATGACATAGGATACTTGGACACTTGAACGTTGGCTTGATAAAGCTCATGGCGAGTAAGTCCATGGTGATAAGGTTTCCGAATATGGAGGATAAAATCTTGTGTGTGTGGTGAGGGAAGCTACATTTCCCAAAGGCCATGGTTTTCTTAGCTTCAAATCTCTTGGAGTTGATTCACAGTGATAATTATGGACTCATCTCGCCCTCAACACCTACAAAAAAACCAGTATATATTTGTTTTAATTGATGATTCATAATGTTACATGTGGACAATATTATGTATGGAGAAATCGGATGCATTTATGAAATACAAAAATTTCAAGATAATGGGAGGAAAACAAATTGGCATTAGCATCAAAACATTTAAAACTGACAAGAGAAGAGAGTTCATACTTACCAAGTTCAATATATTTTGTGATAAGCATGGTATATATAAACATCTTATTACACCATATACCCCACAACAGAACGATATAGTGGAAAAGAGAAATAGAACCCTGATGGACATGGCGAGAGGTATGCTGAAAATTATGGATGTGCCAAAATTTATTTAGGGAGAAGACATGCGACATGAAACGTATGTGATCAACTGAATCTTTGTAAAATTATTGGCTCATCAGCCCTCACATGAGTGTTTTATTGGAAATAAGCTGAACGTTACACATTTTAAAATAAATTAGATGTTTAGCATATACAAAAACTGATGAAGCATCGCTGAAGAAGATTAGATGCTTAGCATATACCAAAAATGATGAAACACGATTGAATAAGCTAGATGAGGAATCTTGATCACTTGTGTATCTTGGGACTGAGTCGAGTTCGAAAGCCTATAGTTCATAAATCCAACATCCAGAAAAATAATAGTAAGTCGCGAATATGGATTCTTTCGTTGAAGGTGCCGAAACTTCATAAGATTTTTATTTTCCATGGGATGAAATCGGTGGCATTACAGGACCTAAACAAGACAAAAAGATAGTCGAGAACTATGATGATATTTTATAATCAGTGGCTGTCAGGATTGAGCAAAATTATATGGATTTTCAATAAATCTTGGACAAGGGCTTTGATGCGCATGAACCCGAGTATAAAGAGGGGAGCAACACTTGCTAAACACTCATCTCTATTTCTAAGTCCAACATACAGTCCAAATTGCTCAAGAAGTTTTATGAATATGTAATTTTGGCCGAACAAGAAGTCGATTCTCTGTTATTGAACATGGATGGCAAACCCAAGAGCTATAAGAAAGTAGCAAGTTCAAAGATGGGGGGATAATGTGTTGATTAATAATTCTTATGATGCAAAACCAATTGTATGAATGCAGATATTCATGTTATGGGGTCGGACCGGTCCGGGTTTGGACTGGACCGAGACCGGCTCAGTTTGCTACCGGACCGGTCGAGCCTGTACGAATTGAAACCGGCTCGTTAAAAGTTTTCTGATCCATTTTTATTTAATAATCTTAAGGCCAATAAGCCCATATTTAAATTTATTTGTTTTTTTCTAACGTGTCACTTTTTCTCATTTTGACCATACGAACAACTTACTATTTTTTTTATTTTTCATTTAGAACTCTTATCTTGCTTCATCCTTGAGGTTGTGGCTAGCTTGCTTACATTTATTTTTTTCAGTTGATTGAGGTCAGTTATTCTGTATATTTTTAATAATTACAAGAGAGAAAACAAGACCTGAAACTATTGTTTAATTATATCGAGTATTTCCGACACAAATAAGAATATCTTACTAATGGAGTAATGGGACCAAACCTATTTAGTAATGGGAGCATCACCGGTAGTAAAACGATTAAAATATTGTTTTTTTTTATTTTGCATTAGTTATACAAGTTGTTTTCTAAAAAAATTTAGATATTGTTACTTAGCATGTTCTTCGGTGTAAAATGAGTTTTTAGTCAACAGAATTCGTCTCGCTCTTTTACTTGTAGTTTTAGAACTAATTATAGGATACATTTATAGATGTGAATAACTGCTAGATTGAATCTTTTGGTATTTTTTTATTAATCAAATACAAGTTCTAATGTCTTAGAGCTTACAATTATTCTGCATTTCACTTATATATCTCTTACCGGTCTAGTTACCGGGCGGACGGGTCCAGACCAGTATGAAAATTGGTCCCGGACAGGTTAATGGATTGAGAGTCCCAATAACAACTCTAAATGCAAATGACAATAATAATATATATAAAGCAAGATTGGTGGCAAATGGCTATCTTTAGCAACAAGGTATATGTTACGAGGAATTATTTTCTCTGATTTCACGTTTAGACACTATTCGTTTAGTTATTGTGTTGGCTGCAAACATAATGTGGGAAATCTATCATCTAGACGTGAAGATTATATTCTTATATGGAGAATTAAATGAAGTAGTCTATGTTACATAACCTGAACGATTTGTAAATAATGACGATAGGGGAAAAGTTTACAAACTATCTAATGTGATTCATGGGCTGCACCAAGCTTCTAAAGTTTGAAATATTAAACTTGGTTTTACTTTTAAAAGTTTAAGGTAGTAGCGATGCTCGAATGAGAAAACTATATATTGTAAGCATGTATATCTTGTAGTTGTCGTTTATATAGATGATCACGTCGTTACAAGTTTTTATTTAAAGGGTATAACAAATTTTAAAAACGCGGTGAGTACTAAATTTGAGATGATCAATTTAGGAAATTTGGCATACTATCTCGGTATGGAGGTAGAAACCGAGAGAGTGAATTTTGTATTAAACAAACTCGCTATGGTGGCTGGATTTTGGTTAATACATGAATGGACACTTGCAACACTTGTAGTATCCTCAATGAATCCGATTGTGAAGTTTAACAAGGCAAAAGATTAGAAGAGAATTCATGCAACTCGATATCAAAGGACAATGGGATATCTTCGATCCTTGTTACACACAAGGCCGGACCTAGCTTATTTTGTGAGAGTTATGAGTTGTTACTTGCAGGAACCAAAACATTGACATGGACAAGCATTAAAATACCTCATCTTTTATGTGAATCCAATTTCCATTGAAGAAGTAAGTTCATCCTCCTTCGCTATCATTTTATTCATGAGTGCAAATGTACAGATAAAAGTCGAGCATGTTCCAAGACTAGAGCAGAAAGCTAATATTCTTATAAAGTCTTTAGGAAGGATAAACTTTGAAGGGATATGACGCTTAATTGGGAATGCATACCTTTTCAATTCTGGTATCGGAATTAAGGAGGTAAATATTGACTAATTAATTGCATGATAATAACTGAACAAAGTGAAAAACATGGAGGTGTAGGCTTGATGGAGTCGGTCAAAATAATTGATTTTTATTCCCCTAATCTCTTATTATATTTTCTATTTATCTATTTGTGGTAGTTTATTTTATATAAAATAGGACTCTTGTATTTAGGTTTGATAAGTTTCGCATAAATATAATTTCATAAATTTTATTACATTTGTAAAAACGTTATTAGGGAAATAAATTTACATTATCTATTGATTATGAATTATCTTTTAAAATTTTACTTGGTTATAATTTAATTCATACGCTTAATCTAATGACAAAAACAAACTTAATATGAATAGAATGAGGAAATAACCCTAAATAATATATGAATACATATAATTTACAATATTTTAAATCTAAATTCAATTTCCTTAAAAATTGTATTATAAAGTATATATAAAAAATATCAAATTGTTACTAAAAGAATCAAAATTTAGAATTTAATTATTCTTTTGTATATATTACATAGTAGCTCGTAAATTTTAATTTTAACTATTATAAAAATAGCTATAATTTTGTTGAATCAAATTATTTTAATCATTTGATTAAATTATATGTATAAAATATTCTATGAATTTGGTTATCTATTTATAGTTTAAATCATATATTAAAATTATGGTAAATAAGAGAAGATGATCATTTGGTAAACTATATTTTTTAAAACTCGGTGATTTTTTATATAAATATGTTTCAATTTTAAACAAAAATAATTATATTATTAAGAACTATATAAAAAAATTATATAAATATATATAAAAAATTTAAAACAAAATTTTAAGATTTTTTATTATTAGTCTTCTATGAGTAACATTCAAACAGTTCATCTAGTGTTATGTAAATTTAGAACTCGTACATCAATTAGGTTAGTTAACAAGTATATTCAAAAATAAATACGCGATTTGTATATTCCTCACAATTAACAAAATTTATGTTAAGATTAAGCTAGAAGTAACTCGTCAACATAGGTAACGTCAGAAGCCTTCACATATATAGTTGGATTTGGCATGATTTGTATAAGCAAGAACTTTTGAAACTCTTTGGGTGAAGCTTGAGTCGTGACGTAGTGGCAGAGATGTTTGTTAGATCCTAAAGGTTGAGACAAACTCACAAGTGTGGTGAATTTTAATTCAAATGAGATATGTGATGATCTGAAGCATACTGGTCCAAATTATGATGATCCAAAATAGGATGGTCTGAGGCGATCTGATCTGATGTGAGCTAGACGAAAACATCACAACTAGACCAAAGAAAATTCTTCTATTTGGAAGATTTCCTATTTAATTGGGTCTTCTATTTTGGTATTCCTACATTAATTAAATTTTCTATTAATTGGATCTTCTATATTGATTAGGTTTCTTTAAGAGGTTTTCAGTATTATAGAATTATGAGTTATTACAACTATTGATTAATGGGGTTCAATCTAGAATGTCTCATAAAAAATAGGTTTTTCTTCAATCCTATAAATATAATAAGATATGAAATTAGAAAATGTAATGAGACGAGAATGAATTTCATGAGCAACATATTTCCTCAGTAAGTGAAATACACCTAGATCTTTTTGAAGATAAGTGAGTTGAGAGATAAACACTGAATAAATGGTTGAATCACGTCATCTTTGGTTACAAAGAGTGATTAAGTCCTTCGTGTTTGAGAATCTTTGTGTAACCTACTTGTTCATAAAAGTGTTTTTGTTTCCATTAGATGTGTGATTTTTTTACAATATGAACCATATTTAGTTAAATTTGTCTTGTGTGCTTGGTTATTAATATATTTTTTTATTTGGTACCAATTCCAGAACATGGTAAATTGTTTTTTAGAATTGTCGATATCACAACTCAATTCTTGTCTTGAATGAACAATGGTTTCCCCACAAGTGGTACGGTGAGTGTGAAGCAACAATAGAATGAGTAGATCAATTACCGATATAAATGTTGGAGAAGTAAATCTCGTTTGGAAACCGAAGGCCACAAAGATGAGTTCCATGAAGTTTAGCCTAGAAAATTTTGATGGATCGAATGACTTAACCTTTGGAAAGTCAATGTTAAGGCTTACCTAGTACCTAATGGATTGGTTTACACTATCGATGATATATCTACATAAGTTGATGTTGCGGTATTGTCTAAAGCTCATAGTTCCTTCATACTGAGCATGGAAGATGAAGTGCTATGAGAGGTATATTAGGAGCCTACGACGCTGGAGATATAGAACCGGCTAGAGGAAATTTTGATGGAGAATTTCTTGGTGAACTTATTATATCTGAACAAACATCTTTACACATTGTCAATGGATAGTAGCATAGAGATCTGAACACACCTACATGATTACAATTGAATTATACTCGACTTTAATGCAATTGATGTAAAGGTGGGGGAGGATGTCCAATAAATTATGCTATTGAGTTCTTTGTTAAAGGAGTATGAACACTTCATGGACATCATGCTTTACGAGAAAGACTCTGTTATGATGTTCGAAGTCATGAGCGTCTTAAACTCTATAAATCTTCAAAGGAAAAACGTATAAAATGTTGACTCTGAATGGAAGAGACTGAGTATGAAGGGGCAATCAAAAAATAAATATTCAAGTGAAAGGAGAGGAAAATCTTGATCAAAGTCCAAAAGGGTTGGGACAAGTTTAAAAGTAATATGCTGGACATGTAAAAAGAAATGTCATATTAGTCGAAACTGCCTGGAGAAGAGAAATGGTCACTACTATCAGATTACTGAAGCCAACAATGTTAAAATGGTGTCTGATGATTGTGAGTACGTTGATGGGCTAATTAATTATTATCTTTGTAGGAATAACGATAAATCAGTGTGGATTAGGGTATGTCATTCGACATGACTTCCAATAAGGATTATTTTGATAGTGAAAAAGAATGTTTCGGCTCAAGTTGTCTACATGATTTGGGAAAGTGATTAGCAATGTAGATTATGTACCCAAAATTTAACAAAACCATTTTTCATTGAGATATCAGATGAGGAAGTGTTTACCTATAATGGTAGAGATGGCAGACCTATAGTCTTCCAAGGCTCCCTTATTTTTATGAAAGCCAATAGGAATAATAATGCGTTACTTCTTAAGGGCTCTATAGTAGTAGGAGGTGTCTAATGTAGTGAATGATTTTACCATGTTGTGGCATCATCCACTGAGGCATTTAAATGAAAAGTAACTCAGTAAACTAAGTAAGCAAGGCTTGTTAGATGCTACCGTAGATAAGAAGCTGAGTTTTTATGAAAGTTGTATTTTGGATAAAATACAAGAGTGAATTTCTTTTCCCAACAACCATACATCTAATGAAGTACTTGATTATGTTCATTAAGAATTTTGGTGTTCGGCATGGGAACCTACCATAGGTGGTGCAAGGTACTTTATATCGCTTATTGATGACTATTATATGAAACTATGGGCTATCACACATAGAAAATGTTGAAGAAGATTTGGACTGATATTGGCTTGAAATTTGTGAACAAGAAGTTTACTAACTATTGTGTAAAGCTTAGAATTTCTAGATACTAAATTGTAAGTCGGACTCCCCAACAGAATACGCTTGCTAAGAGAATGAATCGAACCCTGCTAGAACGTCTTAGATGTATGCTTCATACTTTTGAAGAGAAGTCGTGATAAAAGCTGCATATATTATCAAAAGACTCTATATATGATGCTTAAGTTTCTTTCTCCTCAAGAGGCCGCACTTGAGAGAAACCTAACTTGGAACATTTGATAGTGTTCTGATATGTTGTCTACGCGTGAAACAAGATAAGCTTAAGCCAAGAGTACTAACATGTTTGTTCATCGGCTATCATCTATGAGTATAAGGGTATTGGTTTCTATGCCTTGATCCTAGATGTCAAAAGGATTTGATAAGAAGGGATGTGGTTTTTTCATCTAGGAAGACATTCCATTGAAAAATTCAGTGGAGACTCAACCTAGTACTTTTGAGAAGATATGTGAAGCTGATGATAAAGTTGATTTACAAAGTGAAGCTCGAGATGCTTGTACCAAAATATTTTGGACCTGGTTCCGCTTTGTGTCGTACACAGGAAGTTCAACCATTTCAAGAGTTCAAAGAAAGCCGAGGGTCTGGTGTTTCAGGGTATTTGGAAATCAGATATGAAAGCAACATGATCTTAACGGTTATCAACTGGTGAGGGATAGAGTATGAAAACCAAGAAAACAACTGCAGAGGTATGGTTTACCGATGTAATTGGTTATGATTTATCTATTTAAATACATTGATATGTTCTTAAAACCGAAACATATCATGATGATATCAAGAACAGTGATAAATATTGAAGCGATAAAGACTCAACTGAAAATAGAGTTTGAAATGAAGGATATGAAGGAGACTAAGATGATACTTGGTGTTGAGATCAGAAGGAACATGCCTGAGGGTTATTTATTCTTATCTCAACTAGAATATATACATAAAATCCTAACGAAGAGCTTTATGCCCAAAATAAAAGAGGTTGAAACTCAAATTGGTTCTCAATTCAAACTCATTGCCTTTTGAGCACCAACCGGAGAATCATATAAGAAGTATATGTTGAAGATACTTTATGCCACTGTTATTGGTATCATTATATATATTATAATTTTCAAGAGATGTGATCTTGCCTACGATGTAAGTTTTTTTAGAAGGTCCATGTCAAATCCGGGGGAACCGTACTGGCATGCACTCAAGTGGCTCATGAGATACTTGAGGAGATCGGGTCTTGTACGGTTGTGTTACAATCAGAATGATACGAGTGATATATTTTTGAGAGGGTATATGGACTCTGATTATGTAGGTTGTCTCGACACAAGGAAGTTTGCATCAAGTTATCAATTTACCATGCTTGGAGGAGTGGTTAGCTGGAAGTTTTGCATCCAGAAGGTTGTTTCGTTGTCTTCTCCGGAAGCCGAGTATATGAATACTACGGAAACCATAAAGAAAATTATTTGGCTGAAAAGATTATTGAATGAACTCACTGGTTTGGAGAAAGATGTGGTTATGTTCTGTGATAGCACTAGTCTCCTTCATTTGATATAAACTCTGAAGTTCCATGAGCGAACTAAACATGTAAACATTAAGGTGCACTACATCCAAGACTTGGTAGAGAGAGAGAGAGAGAGAATGTAAGGTGGTTAATATTGCTAGCGAGAAAAATCATTTGAATGTTCTTACCAAAGAATTGTCAATTTCGAAGGTCACGAACTACATGAGACTCGTGCAAGTCGAGGATGGAGGTGAGTTGGTATCTAAATAATTTGAGATTGGTTGCAACATATATTGTATTTACAATAAGCCTAGGTGGATAATTGCTAGGTGTAGGCTATAAGTAGCTCGTCGACATAAATAATACGGTAGGATTACATGGGAATACTTGGATCTGCGGTAACATGTATAGGCAAGAACTATTTAAAACTCTCGGGGTGAAGTTTGAGCCATGACTTAGTGTCAGAGATCTCTGTTGAATCCTAAGGGCCGAGACTAGCTAACAAAAATGGTGACTTTTGATTAAACGAGGATATGCGCTGATCTAAAGCAGTTTTGTCTAAAGCGTGTTGATCCAAAGCAGGATGGTCTGAAGCGAGCTAGACCAAAGCGGATTCTTCTACTTACTAGGTTTCATCTTTAACTCGGTCTCATATTTTGGTATTCTTATATTAATTAGTTTCCCTATTTATTGGGTTTTCTATATTAATTAGGTTTCCATATGATGTTTGCTATATTAAGGGATTATGAGTTATTATATTCATTGATGAATGAGCTTTAATTTGGAGCGTTAAGTGAAGAATTAGGGTTTTTCCTAAGCTTATAAATATAAAGATATGTAAATTGCAAAGTGTGATGAAATGACAACGAGTTTATTTGAGCAATATATTTTCTGAGGGAATGAAATAGGTCGCGTCTTATAAGAGATAAGTGTTGTGAAAGATAAAATTGAATAGAAGGTTATATGGATCAAATCATCTTTTATTACGAAAAGTGATTGCGTCATTCGTATTTGAGAGTCTTTTTGTAACCTACTTGTTTATAATAAAAAAAGCGTTTGTTATCCGTGGATGTAGGATTTCTTCACAATCTGAACCACGTTAAATTTTTCAGTGTACTCGATTCTATTACGTTTTCTTTTATTTGTTGCTAATATAATAAATTACTCTACAAAATAAATCGGTATCGCAATTTGGTTGTTGTCCCGGTCAGAAAATGATTTTCCCATCATCTTACATATATAATTTTCTTTTGTAAATATTTGCAATTTGGTGGAGCACACACCCAAAAATTATACACAGACACCATATATATATATATATATATATATATTATCGAGTTTGGTTTATATAATTCTGCGTAATGGATGTCGGGTTTTGAATAGGAAAAATGAAAAAAATAAGTTGATTCAAAATTGATTCAAAAAAATCAAAAATAAATTTCAACTTTTGTTATAAAACATTATTATAAAATGTTTAGTAAATGACCATTTTGTTTTTTTTTATAATTATGCTATAGGTATGTTATCAAGTTTGGTTTATATAATTCTGCGTAGGACAACGGACGTCGGGACGTCGGGTTTCTCATAGGAAAAATGAGAAAAACAAATTGATTAAAAAATCAGGAATAAATTTGAACTCATTTTATAAATAAAAATTATAAAGTGTTTAGTAAATGACCATTTTGATTTTTTTGTTATAATATGTTTAGTAGAAAATTAATTAAAGAGGTGTTTTTGAAAAATGAGATAACTTCCGTCTCGACTTTTATATTTCTTTTATTATAATATGTTTAGTAGGTGGTCATGTTGATTTTTTTAGAATTTTAAAAAATTATGGCCAAAGCTACTTCCCCATTATAATTTTTATTTCCTCTATAATTTGAAATTTCTAGAACACTTGAAACATGATATTACTAGTTTACCTTTATTTTGTTTTCAAATGTAATATTGCGTGCCATTTTTTAAATAGATAGCCCTACTCTAAAAAACATATCATTAACCCATTTTTAATCCTACATGTTTGATTTTTGCAACTAAAATTAACCCTAAACCCAAAAAACATCAGTTTTACTGAAGATTGATTGAAGATTGACCATGGAAAATCAAAAAACTCATACCAATCGGGAGAACAACACTCAAGCAACGAATAAGGTAATTTAATCTCGTTTTTTCATTTTACAATACAGTAACTTGAGATTATCACTTTGAAAATGTTGGTTTTGATACTGTATTCCCGACTTCTGCATTTTTGAGCAAAGAGCAACTGATTCCGAGTCAGTATCTCGGAATCAGTTGTTTTCTGAAAAAAGTCAACTGCATTTTTTAAGTGCTAGGCATTGCACCTGATTCCGAGTAGCCATCTCGGAATCAGGTGCAGAAAAAAAATTCTTAAATTACATATGATTCCGAGATGGCCACTCGAATCAGCTGTAATTTTTCAAAAAAAATGTGCACCTAATTCTGAGATGGCCACTCGGAATCAGGTGCAATGTCTGTCTCTTAATTAAGGTTGTATTGTGTTCAAAAAAACATTGCACCTGATTCCGAGTGGTCATCTCGGAATCAGGTGCAATGTCCCAATTTCTATTAAAAGTTGTTGGTTTCGTAATGTTTAAACACTTAATACAAAGCAAAATAAACAACGATAGCATACATCATTCGATAATGACAGTGAGTAATGTGTCCCAAATATATCTACAATCATTCATAAGCAGCTCAAACAAAAACAAAAACATGAATTTCAGTTGTTATTGTGCCTTGATAATAGGATAAACAAAGTCAGCCTCAGTAGTAATGAGCCTATTCGAAATTTCACGTTCTCCTAGAAAAAATTGCTGATACGAACCAAGTATGCCGAATTTTGGGTAAGCTTTTTGGTACGAACCAAACATGTTACAAACTCAGGTAACATGAATTTGATATATTTGACTCTAAAGTACTATCAAATAAAACCCTATAAACCTAAAAAAACTGCTATAAAATCACAAAGCCTGAAGAGAAAAACTATGGTAATAATAGTTTCCTAAAGTACAAAATTACACTGATGTTTCCTAAAATTATATGGTATCTTTTTTTTTAACGAAAGCATGTGATTCCGAGAGGCCATTTCAGAATCACATGCTTTTTTTTACTGCAAAACATGTGATTCCGAGATGGCCACTCGGAATAAGATGTTTTGCAGTTAAAAAAACATGAGATTCCGCAGAATCATATGTTTTGAAGTTAAAAAAAACGTGTGATTCTGAGATGGCCTCTCGGAATCACATGCTTTCGTTAAAAAACAGAATAGAATAAAACAGCCATATGGTCACAAAATCGAACCAAACTCGAAAATAGATTCAACCAAAAGCATAAACCCTAACCGAACCCTAAATCTACCAAATAAGAACCCTAAATCTACCAACTAAGAACCCTAATCGAACCCAAAAAAACGTACGAAAAAACGAAAAAACGTAAAAAAAGAAATCCTTAGGGTTTCGCCTGAACAATCTTGAGAAGAAATCATACCTTAGAGAAGGGCGGCTCTCTTTCTCTCATTAAGATTTTGACCTGAAAACAAAAGACAGTAGAAAAGTATAGATACGTAAGGATTTTTTTTTCTTTGAATTTGTTAATGGGTAGGATAAATGGGTAGAAAGACAAATGTGTAAATAACATGGATTTTTTTCAAATTATGAAAGAATTAAAATTATGATGAGGAAATAGCTTTGGCCAAAAATTATTATAGTTTTTTGTTACGGATTTGAAAAATATATATATATATATATATATATTTCTCTTCCACTAAATCCAGGTGGAATGCCAAACGATGGCGGTTTCCGTTGACGGAGCAATGAACCTATTTGAAGTAGCTTTTGTACCAGAAAAGTCCATGTATGAACAAAGAATATTTTTTTGGAAATAAAATTAAAAATACATTCTCTTTTCTATTTACGGATTTTTTTTTTTTTTGTGTTTATTTGCGAGCTATTTAAAAAAATTAAAGTAAAAAAATACAAAACATTAACCGAATTTTTCAAAGAAATTAGAGTTTGTGGGTCTCCACGACCAGTCTTGTTTACAAAGTAGTGGGTTCACTAAGGTTTCGAGACATTGGTTTTTTCTTCTTGAATGCTTATTTGCGAGCTATTTCTAGAGTAAAAGAAGATAAAGACATGAACAGATTTATTCAAAACAATTAGAGTTTGTGGGTCTCCCACGATCAGCCGCGTTTACGACTACTTCATGGGTTCACTAAGGTTTCTAGACATTTACTAATACTTAACCTTTTTTACTTCCTGCCAAATTCTATAGTCAACTTATCTAGTCCCCACCAATTTACACGACAAACTAAACAACTACATAAGAAATCGGGAAACGGCATACGCTGGTAATTTCGTTCAAACGCGCGACGGTTGATAGGAAAAATGGACACCAATCATAAGCTTGATGGTGTCTAGTAAAAAATAATGAGCAAGACTCTTATTGGTAATACAATTGGGTTCTCGTCTGGTCGGAAAGTGGTTTCGCAATCTCTTACATATATGTTTTGTTCATTCTAAGTTTGGTTGTTGTTGGGGTGGGTTATTAAGTTAGTTGGTTATTATATTTAGATAAAAGTAAAAAGTTAATTTATGAGAAAGTTGAGTTGGGATCTATAAGATCTGGCCTATTACGTTTTTTAAAACCAAATAGACTTGTGTACTACAAAAGAGAAAAATAAAGACCGACTGTCAGACAACTCACAAACATAAAAGACCTGTTATGTTTTTTACCTACAGGCTACAAACATATAGAAGCTATGAAGAAGGGTCTGCTTTTGCCCATTACTACAGCATGTGCAAGAGTGTAATAGTTGATGCAAAAACCATCAAACGCAAGAAAATGTCAAGGATTTAAGACGTAATAGGAGGATTACCTTCCAAATAAAAAGAAGCCACTGTTTTTTAAGTATGCGTAACACCCTGCAATGCATATAGACGAAGTTTAATTGGAAACCAGACATGTTTTGCATACTTACACATAAGATATCAAAGACAAAAGAACATACTACCAAGAATTAGCCTTTAAGACTTCATAATGTTTTATATTTAAAGTGGTAACTAACAATTATCTAACATCGTCTAAATTGTTCTAAGACTAATATGAATGGATAGTGTCAGTATTAATATTAGTAACTCAAAACAACAATACCCCTCTCCATCCGCAGATATGCTCGTGGTACCTTCCGAATGTATCTTGGTTATCCTTGAACCTCCGTGTGAATTTGCAATCGTCCAATCAAAAATATAAAAAAAACCACGCACCAAGAACAGCATGAAAATCAAGTTGAAATATAACAAAATCATGTCATTTAGTGGTTCGGGAATGTGCCCTTAACTTGGGAAAACAATTTAACATATACAAGAAATTGAAATGGCATCCGTTTGATCAGATGTTTTATAGCAATTGAAAATTTAGAAGTAAATTGTACAATCCCAAACAACTTAAAAAGAGTAAATAATTACATCAAGCTAGCACTGCGATACAGTATAATATTTCCATTAGCATTTCCTACATGTCAAGAACGTATAGATAGTAACACTAATTTCAGTTCAGGAATCCGCCTCCAACCCACTCCCAGGTAATAGTATTACCTACCATGTTGCTATCAGAATATATGAACGACGAATTTACTGAGTACAAGATAAACAAAAAAAGATTACCACAACAAGTCCAGTTTCGCTAAATTTTGGAATGGAAATAAGTCTAACAATCTGTCCATCAGATCCTGAAATTAACAAGTTTGCAAGTTTTATAATTTAGGCCTATGTTGACACAAAACATTTAAGTTGTTGAGCATATGTATACCTGTACACAAGCGAGTATCATATTTATCTTGATTTCCAATAAAATAAACATGAGAGCAGCTCTCAATGAGAAACGGATCCCTATCGGTGAAAGGGTAACAACCTGGAGATAAAAAAGAAAACCTTATATCATTGATCACAGAATATTTAACTTTGGTCAATAAAGCTGCTTTCGGCTCGTGGAAGATTTCACTATATTCTTTTTCATTTTAACCGAAACATAGATTCATGATAGAACTTGAAAATGGTTACGGAATACCTTTTTATGAACCAAATGCAACTTAAGTGAATTTGTTGGATTCTCTCATAAAACCAATATCATCATTCCCAGATGGCAAGATTTAATATCTCAAAAGCTTCAAAGTCGATAAATTAACAGAAGAATGGAGCTAGTAGCGAGATATATGCTTGTTACCAAGTGTATTAGGTGTCGTTGGTGCCAAATGGCTCCATCGCAATGTCTTTTCTAAAAATTCAAGTTTATCTTTTGCATCCGAGTATTTTTCAGGATCATCAATGTTCTGTCCTGATGTTCCAAGAAACCTATAATTATGACGGGCATTACCTCGTTAGTAAGTAACCAATAGTGTTAAAGTCTTTTTGTCAGATTCAGTGAATTGAATATCTACCTGACATTGTCTATCTCAAAGCAATGAGGATTAGTACAAGATCTGAAAGTGTTATAGGCTGCTGATATGGGAAAAAGGCATCCGTTCAAAGGCTGAAAAGACAAGCATACTAGGACTGAATTATGATTATTATATATATGCGAAAATGTAAATATGTTTCAAGTACGTAAATTTTAACCTGTTGAGGTAGCGAAAAGTTTGCTGGGTCACTTGGTCCAGGCATGATTTCAAGGGAGATGCCAGCAGCGATCTAAAGATGAATACAAATGTTAAGCAGGTTAATCAAAACAAACGAATAGGGGTGGTAAAATCTTGAAATACGGATCAAGTCCATGTCATAAATTGAGCCGGCTAATTTTGGTCGAGTACTACTAAAATGAATCGATTTTAAAGTTATAACTTATAAAGTTTGAAAAAAAACACATGCTGAATCAGGATCAGATCTGGTTAACCAGGTCGGTTACGGGTTCTACGAATTAAAACCGGATTTGGGTCCAGAATCACATACACACAGGTCCAGAATCAGGGTCGGGTTCAGGTCTGAAGGACTATTATTTACTACGAGTCTACGAACAAAGCTTTGTCCGACAATTGCCACTCCTACAAATGGACCATAAAAGCTGCTGAGAATCGTTGAAGGACCCAATGAGACAACCTGAGTAAGCATTACATCCAGCTGTTTGATGGGATCACACAGCTCCGACTGATACAGCTCGGATTGATCTTTTGAAGCCAGATTCTAGCACAAACAACATCAAAGGAATAAACTTTAAATTATGTTAAAATGTCAATAATGCGTCAAAGCTCACTGAAATGGCAATGCAATACTAGAATGGAAGGTGGTACCTGTCCATTAGAAAGTGCAAGAGGAACTTTAATTATATTACCAGCAATTACAACATGAACTATTCCTGCTGCAAGATCTTGGCCCTGATGAATTAATATCGTGAGGACAACAAGATTGGCAAGTGAACAAAAGGAAAGGATGTGAATGTAAAGAACCTTGCCATCTCCAAGACATCCTGTTATATGAGAAATAAGAAGCTGAAATGAAAGAGGATTAAAATCGCAGCTTCCTACACTCAGCCCCGACAAAAGGACAACATATTTATCCTCGTCTGTATAGAATTAAGAATTTTTAACAGTTACGATCGGAAAACAATATTATGCATGTATACAGCATATATGTGTAGAAAGAGAGAGATACATAAATAAATAGGCATTATTTTAATGCACCTACTACTTATAGTTGCTACATTTCAAAGAGAAGGCAAATGGGAAACAGCAAAATAATAAGGTCATGTTTGATTCAGAAAAAGAATTATTACCCCGAAGAGAAAACATTTTTCTTAAAGAAGCTTAGGCTATGTTTAATTTTGGGAAAAAATGACCCTTTTCACGAACCAGAATCAACCTAAGAGTATCATACTTGATTTGAGTGGCAACTCTATCTTAGGTGGAGGACCAGCTTCGAGTACTTCTTGAACGAAGAAGTCGCCAGCACCAGTTTCCTTTCCAAGCACAGCAACAACCACACCTACACCGTCAAATAAAAATTAACATCCAAACAAAAAATTGATTCGGAGCTGCAATCTACAAAAAGTTGTATAAAGGCAACATGTCAAACCTGTTACATATGCCGACGGAGAAATTAAGGTACCCCCAAGCTTTACCCTCCCACTTTCGTCTTCCAAAACCAAATGATCACCCGGGTCCATAAAATTATGAGGCTTATCAAGAGGAACAGCCGAACTCTGTATTAAAAGAAAAAAGATACTTAGAGAAAACAAAACAAGAAATATCTGGAAATGTGATTACCCATAGAAAAAACCTCTTTAAAGTACTTATCCAAGACACACGGTTTCAATTTCATATTCTTGTAGAGGGTTCCAACAATTATGCATTCTTTTCCTTGCTCAAGTCCCAAAACTGTGCAAACTACAAGACCGGAAAATAACTTCCTAATCCACTTCACATTATCTACTAATAAAGGCCGGTAGTCATTGTTGATGTCCGTTTACAAATTTCCAATTGATAAATTCAATAGCAAACGTCAATAGGTCCCCTACATGTTGAGTAAACAGCAGGAAATATGAGAACACTTTAATATAAACAATTTGACCAAAGCTAGAAAATGAGTAAAGGTGACAACAGATGCAAACAAGCAAAGGTTACTTACCCTGATCAAAACTTTGAAAACTATTTTCCTACTCTCCCATGATCAAATTCAAAACCTCAACATAAACATAAACATAAACATAAACATAAATATAAATTCACAGCTAATTCAAGTCAAAATCTGAAAACTTTTTCCTTTCTGGTAAACCAAAATCCCAAAAGTTAAGCCTAAATGAAAATGAGAATTGACCAAAACCCAGAACCCATAATTGGAAAAGTTTATTCTTTTCCAGTACACCCTAACTCCAAAAGCAAACATACATAGATTAGAGATTCATAAAGCAAGAGAAGTGAACCAGGTATATGGGGTTTCCATTTAGGAAGAAGAGAATAGAGCAAAGTCCTCATCAAACGGAGACGAGCGAAGTAAATATGACTGAACTGTTGACCTCTGTACATCTCCTCTTGGACCAGAAACTTTTCGTCCTGTCTCCAAAACCAAAGTATCTATAATTATTAGCCGATAAACAAGTATGAAAACAAATATATACAAGAAGCAAAAAGGTAGAATGGTTTTTGTATGAATAATAACAGAAAAGAGCTAACCAGTGATCGATAAGAAGCTTGTTTTCTCTCGAGAGGCAAGCAGGGGCCGTCGCTTAAAGCAGTAGAAGACGATGCCATTTGTGAAAATGTTAAAAATTGTTCGATCTTTTCTCTCACGATCAAGACAAGCCAAAGGAAATTGGAGAACCTAGTAGGCGACAGTGACTGAACCGACTGTGTTTCTGCCTATCTATCGTAAATGCAAGTTGTTCACACCACCGCTTGAAACAGACCTGACTCACCCATTACGTGTTGTTTATCCATTATCTAGAACTAATTTTTTAATCTTATGTATATAGATTAATATATCTTTTTGGAAATGTTCATTCTATCCACAAAATCTAAGCAAATATACGAGTGTACATAGTGACTGTAATTAGTCCCCAGGGGGTAGCCGAGTTGGTTGAGTATGGCATTCTTATGACCATAAGGTCATGAGTTCGAGTCCCTCTACATACGCTTTCTCGGCGTTGGTTTACCTTCTGGCGTTGGTTTGCAGGCTATCGCGTCAGACTGAGGGTTTACCTTGTGCGCACTCATTGAGTAGCGGTTGCGGGTTCCCTCCGAAAAAAAAAAATAGTGACTGTAATTAGTCATTAGGATAGCCGAATTGGTTGAGTATGGTATGTTTGTGATCAAACATCATGAGTTCGAGTCCCTCTACATACGCTGAGTCGGTCACTTTGTGTGGTTTATCTTCTAGCGTTGGTTTGCAGGCTATCGCGCACTCTGAGTAGCGGCTGCAGGTTCCCTCCAAAAAAAATAGTGACTGTAATTAATTTTTTTAAAGAGGGAATCTGTCGCTCGCTACACAAAGTATATGTATATGG
The DNA here is from genome assembly GCA_036936605.1 of Limnanthes douglasii subsp. nivea. Taxonomy (NCBI): domain Eukaryota; kingdom Viridiplantae; phylum Streptophyta; class Magnoliopsida; order Brassicales; family Limnanthaceae; genus Limnanthes; species Limnanthes douglasii. Next base: position 193,492,029 of record JAUPFV010000003.1, on the reverse strand, counting down.
ACTCGAACTCATAACATTTAATAAAAAAATAGTGCGTGTAATTTTAACGGGACTAGAATCGAATATTGATTTAGCCGAAAAAATATTTATTTTAATAAAGAGTATGTTATTAGAAAAAAAAAACCAAAAATAAACATGTTAAAAATTTTAACTTTTAATATAAGAAAATGGTTTGTTACGAGAGTTTCTGTGCAAATTTTATTACAACGATTTTTGTTATTTTTTTACCGAAATTGCGTAGTTATGGGGTTGCTTCGGTGAAAGAATGGAAAATAAATTTTAGTATGATAAAATTTTGTTATAGAAAATAATTATTTAGAGATTTTCAAACAAGCAATAAAATTTGGCATTAGTAGAAAATGAAATGTGTATTTATTTAACATTTTTTTTATTTTATTGCATTTTCCGCTAAAAGTAATATGATGCTTAAGATTGATTGATGAGAATCTTCACATCTAGTAGTATTTGAGTCGAAATACTTTATAACCTCCAATTTATCTGATTTTTTATATGTCAACATATGATGTTTTCTTTGTTGCAAATATTGGAAAACTCTTTTGAATTCTTTTCATTGTTTCAACTCATAATTACTTACATATCTCCCTAACACACCCACCACAAAAATCATATATGAGCGTGTACAAACTTGAGCATACATCCCACTTCCAACAAACGAAGCATATTGAACCTTTTGGATTTTCTCAATCTCAAGTTTTGTCTTTAGGCATTGGTTAAAGCTAAACTTTTCACTTTTCAATGTAGGGGTTTCCTTTTCTTTGTTATTAGTCATATCATAATTTTGTAATATATTCTCAATATACGCATTTTGTTATATGCTCAAATTCCACGATATCGATTCATATGAATTTGAATTATTAACATAAAAGATGCATCACCAAGATCTTTCATATTGAATTCGTCTTGAAAGAAAAATTTTGGTCATATAAATTAATTCATTATCTTTAATGGCCAATAATATGTCATCAACATACATCACTAAAAACATGAATTCACTCCCACTAAACCATTGATACACACAATCATCCACTAAATTTATCTCGAAACCAAATGAGACAATAACTTTAAAGAATGTGTGGTACCATTATCGGGACGTTTGCTTAAGACCATAAATATATTTTGTTAGTTTGCATATCATCGACTTTGGATCACCGGAGACACAATTTTCATGTTGTACCATATTAATCATTCTGCAATGTTTCAATTAAGAAGAATGGTCTTTTATATCAATTTGATGGAGCCTAATTTCGAAATGTACAACTAATTTTATGATTGTCAAAAAAGAATCCCTCAATGAAACTAGAGAGAAGATTTATTTAAAGTTAATTCCTTCATGTTGAGTAAAACCCTTAGCTACAAGTCGCGTTTTATGTCTCTTCACATTACCTATAAAATCATGTTTAATTTTAAAAATCTATTTACAACCAATCGACTTATTTCCTTAAGGTAATGGAACAAGCTCTCATAACGCGTTATCTTGCATCGATTTAAACTCTTCTTTCGTTAATTTAATCCACAACTCAGAATCAGATTATTTAAGACTTCACTGACACTTAAAGGATCATTTTCCATTGTATCACAAATTCGTCATGTTCTTTGAGATAATATATAGTCTGAATATATAACGCTCTTTCTTTCTCTAGTAGATCTCCGCAAAGGCACAATTTTTTTTAAGTTTGCACTTTAACTTCTAAAAGAAGTAGAGTTTGATATTTTTGAACAAATTCATTTTACTCCATTGGAACAACTTTGTTTTTTCCAATATAGACAACATCCACAGGTGGAAAATTAACATCATCTTGAGTATCTACACATTCTAACGAATCTGAAGTGATGATTGGCCTCTTAAATTCATATCATTATCTGATACCAAAATGTCATTGTCAAAACCTTCATGAATCTTTACTCATTATTTCTCAAAGTGAATGTTTTTTACTAAATCATTCCTCTCAAAATCTATATTCTCAGAGAAATATATTGTACCCGTCTTAAAAATATTCTTAGTTGAATGATCATAAAACCTAAAATCTATATTGTGGTCGGGATATCTGATGAAATAACTATTAACTATTTTGGAGTTTAATTTCTTTTTATTCAGACTGTCATGCTTTGGTTCAACTGGACATCCTCAAATATGTAAATACTTTAAACTAGGTTTGCGTCCAGTCCAAAGTTCATACAGTCTCTTAGTAGTTGTTTTCGTCGTACCTATATTGAGAAGGTGTGTTGCACAGTTTATTGCTTATCCCAATACTGATATATGTAATATTGAATGACTAATCATACTTCTTACCATATCCTTCAACGTACGGTTTCGTCTCTCGGATACTTTATTCGTGCTGGACGAACCCAACATCGTATACTAAGGGACTATTTTTCACCCCTCTAACTTTGCAAATGACTTATGATGTTGTTCATCTGAACTGTCGTAGCTCTCGTGGTATTCATCAACCTTTTTTTCAATCTTAGTCTTAAATAATTTGAACTTGTCAATGGCCTCTGACATTTCGTGAGTAAGATATAAATACATGTAACGCAAAAATATATATATCAATGATATAAAATATTGTTGAACGTTCTATGATGTTGTAAGAAACGGTCCATTAGTGAGTGTATATATCAAGTGCGAGATTTTATTCACTCTGTATGCATCTAATATTTTCACATTGGTCTGTTTTCTTTTTATAGATTCAACGCAAATGTTGAAGCCTATAAAATCAAGCCCATTTAATAAACTTTGTGAAACAAGCTTTTCAATTCTAATTCTAGAAATTTGACATAATCGCTTGTACCAAAGCTTTGCTGAATTTTATAATCTAAAATTTAGTTTTCCATATACATCTATATTCATTATATATTTGTGATCATTTATATTATACAATAAATACAAGTTATCATTCTCTATTAAATTTCTTGAACCGACATTACAATGTAAATAAAGACATAAACTTTCATTTACCAAATAGACAGAAATAACTTAATTTGTCAAGCAACGGAAAAACAAAATCAGTTTCATTATAAAAGAAGGTACATACAATACATATTTTAAATATAAAAAATACCCACTAGTGAGAAACAAACAAAAATCACAAATATAATAAACTAAACACGAACTGTATCATTTGTATAGATGGATGTTTCACCATATTTTAGTTTCTTATTGTACCTACAAAGAAATACATATATTAGTGGTTGTTACTGTATCAACCCACCAAATATGTTTTGGTAATGAAACTAAATTGATACGAGAACATGCCATAAAAGCAAAAATAACTTTGGCTTTCATCATAGCCCTCTATTTTTTATAATTGTTTTTCAAAATATCTCAGTTTCTTACATTATACGCAATGGTCTTTACCAGACGTACTCTTATGTTTTTTTATCCCAAACTGGATTCATGTGCGCCTGAAACTTCCCTTTTTTCTTTTAATTATTTCATCTATTCGAGCTTTCACCATTTGCACTTTTGGACGTTTTTGTTTTATATTTTCCTCAAATTGTAATGTCTGAGAGATTAGCTCATTAGGAGTCTATTTATTGTGCTGACAATTATAAGAAATTGCAAAGTTCTATACTGATGAGGGAAATAGTGACAAACAAAACTTACCACCAAATGTTTCGAAGGTCAATCTTAAGTGCTTTAAACTTAGAAGAAATTTTTGAAAGTTCCAAAATATGCTCACCAACAGTCCATTTACTATGATATTTCATAGAGGCTATCTTAATAAGCATTATCTTAATCTTTACTTTATCGTTTTTGGCAAAGTATTTCTATACCTCTTCGATACATTTATTCATATTTATTATCTCGGGTGGAACTGCACCACGAAATGCTAATAGAATTTCTTGCTTCATGATCCCCAGACTTATCATGTTCGATTTTTTTCAAACATTTAACTATTTCTTCTCGGTAAGAGAACTGTCATCATTCATAGGTTTAGGCTCATCGGTCCTTAATGTTAAGTCGTAATCATGGAACATCATGTGCAACAATATATCTTCCTTGCATAGCTTAAAGTTGCTCTCATCAAGTATGGGTACCTTATTGCCTCCCGTGTTATAGAGATACGAATTTGATAACATAACAAACAACAAATAGCCAAAACATAACTTAACATATACTCTTCATAGCATTTAACAAATAAACATAGCGCAATAAAACGAACTCTTACAAAACTAATAACATATCTTTGAGTAAAAATTATAAATTTGTATTTGTATGGGTTTGAGCATAATTAATTAATAAAATCTTTATTTTGGATCAGTTTTTCTAATTTAATTTATGTAACTGCCAATTCACAAATAATTACCTCATGTTTAAGATTAACTTTGTTAATCTTAAAGTTTCTTTGAACATATTGAAGTTCATATCATTTTCAATCAAAGACTTGTCAAAACTCTAAAATAATTCAATTCACCAATATGAATCACGTTGGCTATATATCGAATCCTTAATGATTTATCCAAATTTGAGCAACTTAAACCATGTTAATTATATTGAAAAAAAACATACAACTATACAAAGAAAACTATATTTAACTCCTTTGTAACCCCATGTGAAAGGTTTTATGGTGTTTCAACATACAAGCGGTTTTGAAAGACAGTCTCTTGCCAATGTAATTGTTCACTTGTTATGCCATGATACTAGTACATATTTCACAAGATATATTATATTAACAATGCCTCCACGATAATAATCCATGTTATTAATATATTGGCAATGCTTATTGAGATATTTTCAATCTAGTGTATGTAATGCAGACTGCATTAATATTTTAGCAATTAGCAATCTCTTGTGCGGTAAGCTAGTCCTTAGAGCATGTACATTCGTTGGTGTTAAATCTATGTATTAATGAGTGCCACGTAGGAGAGAGAAACATAATTTAGTTTCTTTTAGCTTCTTTTTAGTTAACTACCTAAATTTCACTCCATTGATATCCTTTAAAATCTCATGTTAAACCTTACTTGTAAGAGAGAGATGTTATATATTATCCGAAATCGCATCAAATAATATATAACAAATCGCGGAAAAAATAATAAAACCCTTTTTGTTGGATTCATCTATAGAAGAAACAAAAAAAATAAGAATACTTACGGGTTTGCCTGCTGCTATCCATCTAGTATTCTCTAGCGTTCTTTTGCGTTCTTTAGCGATTCCGCGTTCTTTAGCGATTCCACGTTCTGCGGCGATTCCGTTTATGAAACTAAGAGACCTGCAGAATCAGATTAGAGAAGAAGGAAAAGGTTTCCAGACACTAAGGAAGCGGCCGTATTTCTGATTAGGGTTTAGAGTGATGAAATACCTAAACCTAGCCCCTTATTTATAGATTTTACAATGTGAAGCCCAACATTGTAAAGCCCATCCTTTGTTACTTCCTTGTGTCCGGGACCATAACCCAATAAATTGATAATTCAATTTATATCCCTGATTTATTAATTCAGGCTTAAGTGTTGAGATTTGGGCCCTCTTCATCACAGTGCCCAAATTCAACCCGGTTACCACACTTGAGCCCATAACGCCTTTTTATCCATAAGTCCAATTTAGTTAATTATATAATTAACTCGACTACTTTTAATTTGGACTTCCTTAAGACAATAATCGAATATGTTTATTTAGCATGTCGGTCCAAATTATTGTTAGTCTATAAATATATTAAATAAATATATTCCAACAATCTCCCACTTGGACCGTCATATGCTACTCAAGAATACATATTCAACTTTAATGGGATCCATATATTCATTGTCAATGGACAAACGGTACAACCCCGTACATGACTGATAACAATAAAGGAATAAAGACCTCTTTCTCGTAATGTGAACAATAGGATGCAACAGTAATCACATTACCATTATCAATCAATTACTTGGGCCAATTATGGAGCGTGGCATAAGAGTAATATGGCTTGTAATCGTACATATCTACTCTTAAATGGTTCCTACTTTTGGAGATCCAATACAGTACAAATATCAATAAATATTTCCAAGCATATATATATATTGCAATAAACTTTAATGTGCACAATACTGCAATATATAACATCAGATCCTATTACAAACTCTCCTACTGAAACTAACAATCCTCTAAATCAACTACACCCATATTGATGGTGTGTCCCTGGAAAACCTTAGGCAAAACCGCCTTTGTTAGGGGATCTGTTATCATGGAGTTTGTACCGATGTGCTCTATACTTATCTGACCTATCTGTACTCTTTCTTTAACAGACAGAAACTTTATGTCTATGTGTTTGGATTTAGATGCGCTCCTGTTGATGTTAGAGTACCGCACTGCGGAATTGTTATCGCAATATAACCTCATAGGGATTTCTATCCCTTATACAATGCGTAATCCAGTAACAAAATTCCGCAGCCATAGTGCCTGGTTTGATGCCTTAAAGCATGCAACAAAGTCTGCTGCCATGGTGGACGATGCAATAAGTGTTTGCTTTACACTTTTCCAGGATATTGCACCTCCAGCCAATAAGAATATGTTGCCTGACATACTTTTAATGTGTCTGCGCATCCACCAAAATCTGAGTCGGAATACCCGATGATCTCCAGTTTATCCGACTTCCTATATGTCAACATGTGCCCCTTTGTTCCTTGCAGATATCGGAGTACTCTTTTAACTACTTTCCAGTAATCCATTCCTGGGTTACTAACATATCTCCCCAACATGTTTACAGCAAAGACAATGTCCGGCCTAGTACAAACTTGAGCATACATTAAACTCCCAACTGCAGAAGCATAAGGGACCGTTTTCATTTCCTCAATCTCAAGTTTTGTCTTAGGACATTGACTCGGACTAAGTCTGTCACCCTTTGTTATAGGGGTACTTAGGGGTTTGCAATCTGTCAATCCGTAACGTTGTAACACACTTTTAATGTATGCTTTTTGTGATAATCCAAGAATACCACGAGAACGATCTCGATGTATCTGGATTCCTAACACAAAACTGGCATCACCAAGATCCTTCATATCAAACTTGTCTGATAGAAATCTTTTTGTAGTGTGTAACAATTCCTTATTGTTCGAGGCAAGCAATATGTCATCCACATATAATATAAGAAATATGAAATTACTCCCACTGAAATTGTGATAAACACAATCCTCAACCGAGTTGATCTCAAAGTCATAACCGACTATCACCTCAAGGAATTTGTGATACCATTGACGAGAAGCTTGTTTAAGCCCATAAATGGATTTCTTAAGTCTGCAAACCAGATCTTTTGAGTTACTTTCTACAAAGTTTTCTGGTTGCATCATGTAGATCGTTTCCTCAATATTACCATTGAGAAAAGCGGTCTTAACATCCATCTAATGAAGCTCAAGGTCAAAATGTGCAGCTAATGTCATGATTGTTCTAAAGGAATCCTTCGTCGATACTGGAGCGAAAGTTTCTTTAAAATCAATCCCTTCACGCTGAGTATAACCTTTCGCTACAAGACGTGCTTTATGTCTTTCCACATTACCCAGGGAATCGCGTTTGGTTTTGTAAACCCATTTACAACCAATTACCTTTTTTCCTTCAGGTAATGGGACAAGATCCCATACCGCATTATCCTGCATTGATTTATACTCTTCTTTCATAGCGTCAATCCACTTTTGAGATTCAGAGCTTGCCATGGCCTGTTTGTAGGATGAGGGATCATCTACAGTTCCAACATATAACTCATCATGCTCCTGAAGATATACTATAAATTCTGGACCTATAGTACTCTTCCTTTCTCTAGTGGACCTTCTTAATGGCACTATTTCCTCCTGTTGCACTTCTTGAGGAGGTAGAGTTTGATCATTATGAACGATGTCATTTTGATTCCCTTGTGGAATATTATCTTGAGGTTCCTCTTGTTCTACCTGAATCTCTGTATCCTGGTTAGAACCCTCAAGTGGAGCATCAGTGTTAATCTGAGGATTACCTTGTTCTAATGGGATCGAAATGATTGGCATTACCGCCCAATCTTCAGATATCTCAGGATCCCTATTAAAACCTTCATGAATCTTTATGGATTCTTCCTCAAAATCAACATATGTTCCCTTATTCTTCCCCCCAAACTCAACATCCTCTAGAAACTTGGCCGTTCCTGTCTCAAATATTGTACCAGTGAGAGAATCATAAAACTTAAACCCTCTAGAATGTTCGGAATAACCTATGAAGAAACAACTAACTGTTTTTGGGTCCAGTTTCTTTTCTTGAGGTTTGTAAGGCCTCGCCTCAGCTGGACAACCCCACACATGCAGATGCTTTAAATTAGGTTTACGCCCGTTCCAAAGCTCATATGGAGTCCTAACAGTAGCCTTTTTGGGTACTCGATTGAGTATATAAGCGGCACATTTGATGGCTTCCCCCCAGAGAGATAATGGTAGAGATGAGTGACTTATCATGCTTCTAACCATATCTTTTAGTGTTCGGTTCCGTCTCTCAGATACACCGTTCATGCGAGGTGAACCAGGCATAGTGTATTGATGGACTATTCCACACTTCTCTAGGTACTGTGCAAAGGAACCTGGACGTTGTTCACCTGATCCGTCATATCTACCATAGTATTCACCACCACGGTCAGATCTAACGGTCTTAATGCTTTTACCAAGTTGTTTCTCAACCTCGGTCTTAAAAGTTATGAACTTGTCCAGGGCCTTATACCTTTCTTGTTGACCGAACCTTGACCTGGTCCTTTGCCATATGCCTTCCGCTTAGGTCCTGCCTTATTTGGTGATGTAATCACATTAGCCTCAAGCGCTGTGCCTTTAAGTCTTTCCTCCTCCTGTGCAGCGTGGGAAATCAATTCATTGATATTCCACTTTTCTCGCATGCAGTTATAGGTGGACTGGAAATACTTAAACCGGTCTGGCAGCGAATGAAATGTGAATCCCACTATGCATTCCTCAGGTAAGTCTTAAACCGATTGCCTTTTAACTTTTGGCCAATCATCAACATTCCCAGAATGTGCTCCCGGATTTTACCTTTGCCATTATACTTTTTGGTAGCTAGCTCGATGAGCAAACGCTGCATCTCTACCTTTTCATTTTTTTATTTTTTATTTTTGGCAAAGGCTTTCTCAATCTCCGTGAGAAAGACCGAGGCAGTGGTAACACCTTTAGGGACAGCCCCACGCAATGCTACTGCTATTCCCTGTAACAAGAGCGTCATGCATAACTTATTTGACCTTTCCCACTTTTCATCAGCCTTAGTTTCATCCGGTGTACTTTCCGGACTAAGGGGAGATGGTTTGGGAGTTAACAATGCATAGTCGTAATCATGTACAGATAAAAACAACAACATTTCTTCCTTCCACAATTGGAAGTCCGAACAATCCAACGTCGGTGGACGATTCCCCAAAAAATTGTAACCCATGGATACTATAATAGGAACAAACAACACAAAGCACATCTAGCATTTTGACATATAACTGAAAACATGTGCATAAACATGACAAATACATGTAAAACATAAAATTCATTGATAATAGATACCGGAGGGCAAATCAAATTAACATGAAATTTTATGAGTTTGAGAAAAATACTATGATCATTATTTTAATTTTCTAATTGCCAATGAGACCTTCCGGAGGGCCGATGTCATTTACATATATTAAAATAACCATAATTTGATTTTCTTAAGTACCGGTGAAACCTTCCGGAGGGCCGATTTCACCTACTTAAAATCAAAAAATTGTAAGGCTGAATTTAATTTATCATAACTACCGATGAAACCTTCCGGAGGGCCGATTTCATCTAATTAAAATTAAAATCAGCACCAAGACCATTTTAAATAATTTTCTCCCGTTCATGATTAATTTAAACCCAAACGTGAACCTTTCGGAGGGCCGATAATATTTGAATATAAATTAATCCCCGAACTTTTCGAAGCCTAGGATCCTTAAGAAAATTAATTTTAACCTTCCGGAGGGCCGATTAAATTAATTTCTTAGTTTCACATACCGGTCTACGAAACCTTAATCATGCATCGTCATTTAATCATTCACACACACACAATTTAATTCACAAATAAACATACAAAAAAAAAAATGCATGCCAAACACAACATACTTGTGAAATAATTTACATACAATATATATATCCGAACAAAATATGTACTTTCAAAAAAAAATTCTCTTTTTTTTTCCGCAGGTTACCGTGATAATCAGTGGACAGTCTTCGATCAGCGTTAACATCAGGGGTTAAGCTGTCGATGAACCACTGTCCCAATAATTTTGATTTTATTCGTTATTTTAGGGTTGATTTGATGCTAATTTTGGGAGAAAATTTCCAGACATCAATAAACCCTAATTTTACCCGAAAAATAAAAATAAAATCCCAAACTATAAAAATTGCAATTTACTGATAATAAAACATGTGTTTCAATACAATAAATCACATAACATGCTTTTCATACAATCCCTAAATCCATGCCCTACCAATTCAATTAACACATAATCCCAATGACATGGATTCTTTACGATTACGAAAAACATGCGTTTTTATCTATCAATACTCAATTTGATTATTCTACTGAATCCAAAAAGGGTTTATTTGGCTCTGATACCAATTGTTATATATTATCCGAAATCGCATCAAATAATATATAACAAATCGCGGAAAAAATAATAAAACCCTTTTTGTTGGATTCATCTATAGAAGAAACAAAAAATACAAGAATACTTACGGGTTTGCCTGCTGCTATCCATCTAGTATTCTCTAGCGTTCTTTTGCGTTCTTTAGCAATTCCGCGTTCTTTAGCGATTCCACGTTCTGCGGCGATTCCGTTTATGAAACTAAGAGACCTGCAGAATCAGATTAGAGAAGAAGGAAAAGGTTTCCAGACACTAAGGAAGCGGCCGTATTTCTGATTAGGGTTTAGAGTGATGAAATACCTAAACCTAGCCCCTTATTTATAGATTTTACAATGTGAAGCCCAACATTGTAAAGCCCATCCTTTGTTACTTCCTTGTGTCCAGGACCATAACTCAATAAATTGATAATTCAATTTATATCCCTGATTTATTAATTCAGGCTTAAGTGTTGAGATTTGGGCCCTCTTCATCACAGTGCCCAAATTCAACCCGGTTACCACACTTGAGCCCATAACGCCTTTTTATCCATAAGTCCAATTTAGTTAATTATATAATTAACTCGACTACTTTTAATTTGGACTTCCTTAAGACAATAATCGAATATGTTTATTAAGCATGTCGGTCCAAATTATTGTTAGTCTATAAATATATTAAATAAATATATTCCAACAAGAGAAACAATATTTCTTTGTTTAATATCTTTAATTTTATATTATTGAATCTATTAAAATGTTATTTAATTTTATTATCGTATAAAATTTTAAATATTTTGGTTCATTATTTTTATGTTGATAAAAAAGATCAAAAGCTTTTCTTTTAGAAATTGAGAAGTCTAAAAAGAGAAGAAGTAAAAAAAGAATAAAAATATATCTGAGGATTTGTTAAAGATATGATTTCAAAATACATGAGGATTTTTTAAACATATAATTTCTTAAAATATATTAGATCAGTAAAATTGAGAAAAATAAGAAAACACAATAAAAATAATATTTTTAGTTTCATCATATCTTTTAAAATAGTTCAAATGTATATTTTAAATAATAACTTTTATTTTATCTAATTTATTAGTTTTGTTAAGATTTGTTGTCATAAAATAATTGATTTTATTTCTATATATTTTACAACAATATCTTATATATAACAAATTTTATTTTATTTATATTTATTTTTAAAAATATCTTTGAAATCTTAAACTTTATTTTTATATACTATTTTCAAAATATCTTTCAAAATAATATATTAAAACCACGAATATGGCTTACGTGGCTTTGTTAAGTCGCTCTGGTATTTAACAAGACAATTAGCTATTTTTATGTTTTTTTTAGTTAATGCATAACTTAATACGTCCATTGGAGTGAATTTAGGAACCCGCTAGCAAACAAAGTATTTAACACATATTTTAACATCTACGCTCTATGCTCTTATATCTTTACTTTAAATTTAAAGTTAAAATTTTTCTGTTTTTTATTTAAATAATTCATATCATGCCATAAATTCAGAATTCAAAAATTTAAGAATTTAATTTGATGGGTGGTTCTGACACCACTTGTTAGAAATTTTTAGATTTTTAGTTCAATTTAAGATATCCATGAGTTTAATTCATCATATAACAATGCGAAAAAAAAATCTTGCATGATGAAGACATTAATCAATATGTTTTTCTTCAAAGGTGTTGTTTCCTCTGATTTGAGACTGTGTTTTCACCAATGTGAGAAACTGTATCTTATATAAAAGAAATTGAAATGCTGCTTCATTTATAACTATAAGTAGTACTTACCATTAATATTATAGAGTTTCAATTTTGAATTTGAAATTCAAATTCAATTCTATAAACAAAATGAAAACCAAACTTATTAAATTAATACTCTTAGGGATCATAACCCGGTATTTTCTTGTCATACAAAATAATCCTAAAAATTTAGGTTTTGCTTGATTTGTTTATTTCTGAATCCGAAATTACCTACATTATGCACATCTTATCTACTGGTCAGTTACTTTATTTACGATTAATTTTATTGGATTAATATTAATGATAGTTTGATACATTGATAAAACATGTAACAGTCTAGCTCAATTGGGAAATCCCAAAAAGTTTTAATTGCATAACTTACATTACCATAAATAAATTTGTCAAAAAATTGAATGAATGAGCTTAATTTTTGTAAAACTGTCTAAATATATAAGGGTTAAGGATATTTTGGATTTAATTTTTAAGGTTTTTTATCATCTTCTCACCCACTAACCTACTATATTTTAATTATATTTCGGTGGAGGCATCCACGTGATTAGAAAAGGTATTGTGTTCATTATCGAGAGGGGTTTGCACTGTTATAATGTCATATTATTTGGACTGAAAGATATTAGAGTAGTCTACCAACAATTAGTACACAATTGTTTTTTCAGCAATTGGATTGGAATATGAAAGCTTAAATCAAAGATATGTTAGTTAAAAGTAATCGTGATACTGACCATTTATGGTGGACATATTTTGTGGTCCATCAATTTGAAGCTTATCTTGAAGCATATTTGTCCAAAATCTCTACTTTAGCACTATAAAACCGCCTCAGGCCTTAAATGATGTTCAAATATTGGCTGGTAGGTTGGTTATCCTAAATTGCTTCATCTCTCGATCCTCTAACAAGTGTTTATGTTTTATCAAATCCTCAAAGAGGTTGGTCAGTTTCAGTGTTTGGCATAATGTGTGAGGCCTTCTACAAGATCAACGAACATTTATCTTAGTGTAGTTATTAGTCCTTAGCTATTTGTTTTTTATCATCCTGACCTCTAATAGAGATCGTGCTTCGAACTTGGCCATACTGAACTTGACTTTGTCCATCTTGATTCTGAGCTTGAGGTTGTCGGGACTAAATCAAGGACACTAGAGTAAGAGGAAGAAGATAGATAATCTTCTGATGTTGTAGTTAGACATTTGGTGCTCGATGTGCGGCCGATGTGATTATCAAAATTAGAGCGGATAAGTAATTATGCCATCATTTACTGTTTAAAATTAACCAGAGATGTATAATATTCTTAATTCTGGTCTATGATTATATATGTTCCAAAAAAGATCGAAATATCAAAGCTCTTTTATCTATAACGTCCATAGTCAATATCTGCGGAATAACTCTCAGCCTAAAAGAAGCACATGCACATTCTTACCTTGTAATGGTCCAAACTTACCTTGTAATGCCTTTTTCATATGGCTCACTTCTTTGATAATTAGTAAAGTCTCTTAGTTTTAAAAAATCTTAATATATATATATATACCCAATATACATCAATAATTTTGATATTATTAATATTTAAAACTAAAACAATTATATGATTTGGATTTATTTTCTTCAGAGAACAAGTTCTTAAATATAACAAATTATATCTTTGTCATATCCTCTACGATTGTAGTTTCTCCCAGAGCTTATGGGAGCATGCTTTCTCTAAGATTGACTCATTTTCCAGAATAACTCGAATTGGAACTCTTGGCTTATTAAAGCCTCCAATTGGACTCTTTTCAAATTTTCGTCATATTTGACGAGCCTGCTTTGGTGCTATCACTTACTATATTTGGAGGGAGCGAAACAATAAATTTTTTGGCTCCCCTCCAAACTTTTTTCAGGTTCCATTAAATCTACATATATTTCAATAAACAAAGCATAAACAATTACATGGGATAAACCAACACTACGTGCCTGGTTACTTAGTCTCTGTAGTCTATCATTCACCAATTTATAGATGTCAAAATAATGATGCTTTTCGGTCTGATCATCTAAAGTTCATGGAACACCAGCCCTCGGCCATCTTCAGACACGTGTATTGGTTGAATTTTCTATATACGAGTCGAAGCTGAAGCATGTTTTAAATAATCTTTGGTAGTACAAAAGAAAATATATTAGTTTAAGAAAATAAAATGAAAAAACAGATTACAAAATACAAATAACATAACAATTTAGAGATAGTTATATTCGTCAAAAGTTATACTTCTACGCAATTAGATTCCACATCCCCTTGTTCATAGAGGTTATTCTTTAACTCTTCTATAATGTGTTTTAATTTAATCAGTCTTATGCAAATGAAACACTTTCCAACCATTTTCCTAACATTTTACTAAGGGTAAAAAATTAAAAAACTTTGAACATATTTCAAATATTCGAAACTAATAGAGACTCATTCACTACCTCATGCAAGCAGCACCAAACATGAATAACGTGTACGGTTTATCGCAATGGTTGCTCAACATATATAATTTTTTCAAGAAAGCAGATTTTATATTCATTTAATGGATTTTCCATCCCTTTTGTGCTACCAAAGTGATTATTAACCTAACGTTCTCCATCCTTGCAACCGTTGCAAAAGCTTTGTCAGAATCCACTCTTTGTCTTTGATTGTAGCATGTCGCCAACAATCTTTCCTTGTATTTTTCCACTATGCCTTGGGAATTTGTTTTCACTTTATATACCCACTTCACACCAATAGCCTTTTGTGCTTTTGGAAGTCTTGCTAATTCTCATGTATTATTTTTCTTGATATATTCCATCTCTTCATCCATTGCTTTCTTGTATTTGTCATCTAGGACGACTTCTTTAAAGCTTGTTAGTTCAGTTTCCACTAAAAAACAAAAAAACGTTAAGTCGGAAAATGCGGGAAAATCTTATGTTTAATCATATATTTCTTCAAGCCTTTTTTAACGCCTATGTGGTGTCTCATTACTATCACTTGATGATGACGAGGAAATGACTTGTCCATAACTTGTTGCTTGTGGTGATGTGGAAGGAGTTATATGTTGCTTATAAATTTCTTCACTTTCTTCATCAATGAATAGAAAGAAATTATAATATTCTTGTATGTTTTTCAAATCCCATGAGCTTTCTTCATCTAGACAATATCACGACTAATAAAAATCTTCCTATTGATGGGGTTGTAAAATTTGTACCTATTTTTCTCTTGCATCGTAGCGAACAAACGAAAAATTCTCATTTTTACAGTCTAACTTTTTTAAGCTCGTCATAAACATGTGCATAAACTATAATTCCAAAAACTCGTAAGTGAGTAATAATTTATCTGATAACAAGTAACTTGAGTTGGATACCCTCTAGTCATCGGAGGTAAATTGTTACCCTCAACCTCTTTGGTCAATCATTATGGGAACAATATTATCCATGATTCTCGTCTCGGAAGAAACCTTAATTTAGAAGAAATTGTACAATCCCAAACAACTTAAAAAGAGTAAATAATTACATCAAGCTAGCACTGCAATACAGTATAATATTTCCATTAGCATTTCCTACATGTCAAGAAGGTATAGTAACACCAATTTCAGTTCAGGAATCTGCCTCCAACCCACTCCCAGGTAATAGTATTACCTACCATGTTGCTATCAGAATATATGAACGACGAATTTGAGGGTATGGCATTCAAGATTTTCAAGTTAACCTGCAAGAGAAATAGACCGAATCACAAGATATTAATATCAGGCAAAAACATAAATAAACGACAAGATAAAAATAAAAACCAAAAGAAATATAACAAGACATTAATATTTTAAAAATTAATATGACACATGCGATGCGAGGAGAGAAATATTTACTGTGTACAAGAAAAACAAAAAAAGATTACCACAACAAGAAGTCCAGTTTCGCTAAATTTTGGAATGGAGATAAGTCTAACAATCTGTCCATCGGATCCTGCAATTGACAAGTTTGCAAGTTTTATAGTTTAGGCCTATGTTGACACAAAACTTTTAAGTTGTTGAGCATATATGTATACCTATACACAAGCGAGTATCATATTTATCTTGATTTCCAATAAAATAAACATGAGGGCAGCTCTCAATGAGAAACGGATCCCTATCGGTGAAAGGGTAATAACCTGGAGATAAAAAAGAAAACCTTATTTCATTGATCACAGAATATTTAACTTTGGTCAATAAAGCTGCTTTCGGCTCGTGGAAGATTTCACTATATTCTTTTTCATTTTTACCGAAACATAGATTCATGATAGAACTTGAAAATGGTTACGGAATACCTTTTTATGAACCAAATGCAACTTAAGTGAATTTGTTGGATCCTCTCATAAAACCAATATCATCATTCCCAGATGGCAAGATTTAATATCTCAAAAACTTCAAAGTCGATAAATTAACAGAAGAATGGAGCTAGTAGCGAGATATATGCTTGTTACCAAGTGTATTAGGTAACGTTGGTGCCAAATGGCTCCATCCCAATGTCTTTTCTAAAAATTCAAGTTTATCTTTTGCATCCGAGTATTTTTCAAGATCATCAATGTTCTGTCCTGATGTTCCAAGAAACCTATAATTATGACGGGCATTACCTCGTTAGTAAGTAACCAATAGTGTTAAAGTCTTTTTGTCAGATTCAGTGAATTGAATATCTACCTGACATTGTCTATCTCAAAGCAATGAGGATTAGTACAAGATCTGAAAGTGTTATAGGCTGCTGATATGGGAAAAAGGCATCGGTTCAAAGGCTGAAAAGACAAGCATACTAGGACTGAATTATGATTATTATATATATGCGAAAATGTAAATATGTTTCAAGTACGTAAACTTTAACCTGTTGAGGTAGCGAAAAGTTTGCTGGTCACTTGGTCCAGGCATGATGTCAAGGGAGATGCCAGCAGCGATCTAAAGATGAATACGAATGTTAAGCAGGTTAATCAAAACAAACGAATAGGGGTGGTAAAATCTTGAAATACGGGTCAAGTCCATGTCATAAATTGAGCCGGTTAATTTTGGTCGAGTACTACTAAAATGAATCGATTTTAAAGTTATAACTTATAAAGTTTGAAAAAAACACATGCTGAATCAGGATCAGATCTGGTTAACCAGGTCGGTTTCGGGTTCTACGAATTAAAACCGGATTTGGGTCCAGAATCACATACACACAGGTCCAGAATCAGGGTCGGGTTCAGGTCTGAAGGACTATTATTTACTACAAACAAAGCTTTGTCGACAATTGCCACCCCTACAAATGGACCATAAAAGCTGCTGAGAATCGTTGAAGGACCCAATGAGACAACCTGAGTAAGCATTACATCCAGCTGTTTGATGGGATCACACAGCTCCGACTGATACAGCTCGGATTGATCTTTTGAAGCCAGATTCTAGCACAAACAACATCAAAGGAGTAAACTTTAAATTATGTTGAAATGTCAATAATGCGTCAAAGCTCACTGAAATGGCAATGCAATACTAGAATGGAAGGTGGTACCTGTCCATTAGAAAGTGCAAGAGGAACTTTAATGAGATTACCAGCAATTACAACATGAACTATTCCTGCTGCAAGATCTTGGCCCTGATGAATTAATATCGTAAGGACAACAAGATTGGCAAGTGAACAAAAGGAAAGGATGTGAATGTAAAGAACCTTGCCATCTCCAAGACATCCAGTTATATGAGAAATAAGAAGCTGAAATGACAGAGGATTAAAATCGCAGCTTCCTACACTCAGCCCCGACAAAAGGACAACATATTTATCCTCGTCTGTATAGAATTAAGAATTTTTAACAGTTACGATCGGAAAACAATATTATGCATGTATACAGCATATATATGTGTAGAGAGAGAGAGATACATAAATAAATAGGCATTATTTTAATGCACCTACTACTTATAGTTGCTACATTTCAAAGAGAAGGCAAATGGGAAAGAGCAAAATAATAAGGTCATGTTTGATTCAGAAAAAGAATTATTACCCCGATGAGGAAACATTTTTCTTAAAGAAGCTTAGGCTATGTTTGATTTGGGAAAAAATGACCGTTTTCACGAACCAGAATCAACCTAAGAGTATCATACTTGATTTGAGTGGCAACTCTATCTTAGGTGGAGGACCAGCTTCGAGTACTTCTTGAACGAAGAAGTCACCAGCACCAGTTTCCTTTCCAAGCACAGCAACAACCACACCTACACCGTCAAATAAAAATTAACATCCAAACAAAAAATTGATTCGGAGCTGCAATCTACAAAAAGTTGTATAAAGGCAACATGTCAAATCTGTTACATATGCTGACGGAGATATTAAGGTACCCCCAAGCTTTACCCTCCCACTTTCGTCTTCCAAAACCAAATGATCACCCGGGTCCATAAAATTATGAGGCTTATCAAGAGGAACAGCCGAACTCTGTATTAAAAGAAAAAAGATACTTAGAGAAAACAAAACAAGAAATATCTGGAAATGTGATTACCTATAGAAAAAACCTCTTTAGAGTACTCATCCAAGACACACGGTTTCAATTTCATATTCTTGTAGAGGGTTCCAACAATTATGCATTCTTTTCCTTGCTCAAGTCCCAAAACTGTGCAAACTACAAGACCGGAAAATAACTTCTTAATCCACTTCACAATATCTACTAATAAAGGCTGGTAGTCATTGTAGATGTCCGTTTACAAATTTCCAATTGATAAATTCAATAGCAAACGTCAATAGTTCCCCTACATGTTGAGTAAACAGCAGGAAATATGAGAACACTTTGAAATAAACAATTTGACCAAAGCTAGAAAATGAGTAAAAAGGTGACAACAGATGCAAACAAGCAAAGGTTACTTACCCCAATCAAAACTTTGAAAACTATTTTCCTACACTCCCATGATCAAATTCAAAACCTCAACATAAACATAAACATAAATATAAATTCACAGCTAATTCAAGTCAAAATTTGAAAACTTTTTCCTTTCTGGTAAACCAAAATCCCAAAAGTTAAGCCTAAATGAAAATGAGAATTGACAAAAACCCAGAACCCATAATTGGAAAAGTTTATTCTTTTCCAGTACACCCTAACTCCAAAAGCAAACATACATAGATTAGAGATTCATAAAGCAAGAGAAGTGAACCAGGTATATGGGGTTTCCATTTAGGAAGAAGAGAATAGAGCAAAGTCCTCATCAAACGGAGACGAGCGAAGTAAATATGACTGAACTGTTGACCTCTGTACATCTCCTCTTGGACCAGAAACTTTTCGTCCTGTCTCCAAAACCAAAGTATCTATAATTATTAGCCTATAAACAAGTATGAAAACAAACATATACAAGAAGCAAAAGGTAGAATGGTTTTTGTATGAATAATAACGGAATAGAGCTAACCAGTGATCGATAAGAAGCTTGTTTTCTCTCGAGGGGCAAGCAGGGGCCGCCGCTTAAAGCAGTAGAAGACGATGCCATTTGTGAAAATTTTAAAATTGTTCGATTTTTTCTCTCACGATCAAGACAAGCCAAAGGAAATTGGAGAACCTAGTAGGTGACAGTGACTGAACCGACTGTGTTTCTCCCTATCTATCAGTTGTTCACACCACCGCTTGAAACAGACCTGACTCACCCATTACGTGTTCTTTATCCATTATCTAGAACTAATTTTTTAATCTTATGTATATAGATTAATATATCTTTTTGGAAAGGTTCATTCTATCCTCAAAATCTAAGCAAATATACGAGTGTGCATAGAGACCGTAATTAGCCGGAATAGCGAGTTGGTTGAGTATGGTATGTTTGTGATCAAATGTTATGAGTTCGAGTTCCTCTATATACGTTGAGCCGGTTACTATGAGTGGTTTACTTTCTGTGTTGGTTTGCATGCTATCGCATTAGATCTACGGTTTACCCTGTGCGCATTCATTGCACTATGAGTAGCGGTTGCAGGCTCCCTCCAAAAAAAATAATCCAAAAAAAATAATGACTGTAATTAATTTTTTTTAAAGAGGGAATCTGCTACCCGCTACACAAAGTATATGTAGAAGGACTCGAAACTCATAACATTTAATAAAAAACTAGTGTGTGTAATTTTAACGGAGCTAGAATTGAATATTGATTTAGCCGAAAAAATATTTATTTTAATAAAGAGTATGTTATTAGAAAAAAAAACCAAAAATAAAGATGTTAAAAATTTTAACTTTTAATATAAGAAAATGGTTTGTTATGAGAGTTTATGTGCAAATTTTATTACAACGATTTTTGTTATTTTTTTACCGAAATTGCGTAGTTATGGGGTTGCTTCGGTGAAAGAATGGAAAATAAATTTTAGTATGATAAAATTTTGTTATAGAAAATAATTATTTAGAGATTTTCAAATAAGCAATAAAATTTGGTATTAGTAGAAAATGAAATGTGTGTTTATTTAATATTTTTTTATTTTATTGCATTTTCCGCTAAAAGTAATATGATGCTTAAGATTGAATGATGAGAATCTTCACATCTAGTAGTATTTGAGTCGAAATACTTTATAACCTCCAATTTATCTGATTTTTTATAAGTTAACATCTGAAGTTTTTCTTTGTTGCAAATATTGGAAAACTCTTTTGAATTCTTTTCATTGTTTCATCCCATAATTACTTACATATCTCCCTAACACACCCACCACAAAAGACATATACATGAGCGTGTACAAACTTGAGCATAGATCCGACTTCCAACAAACGAAGCATATGGAACCTTTTGGATTTTCTCAATCTCAAGTTTTGTCTCCATGCATTGGTTAAAGCTAAACTTTTCACTTTTCACTTTTCACTTTTCACTTTTCAATATAGGGGTTTCCTTTTCTTTGTTATTAGTCATCTCATAATTTTGTAATATATTCTCAATATACGCATTTTGTTATAAGCTCAAATTCCACGATATCGATATATATGAATTTGAATTATTAACATAAAAGATGCATCACCAAGATCTTTCATATTGAATTCGTCTTGAAAGAAAATTTTTGGGCATATAAATTAATTCATTATCTTTCGTGGCCAATAATATGTCATCAACATACATCACTAGAAATATGAATTCACTCCCACTAAACCATTGATACACACAATCATCCACTAAATTTATCTCGAAACCAAATGAGACAATAACTTTAAAGAATGTGTGGTACCATTATCGGGACGTTTGCTTAAGACCATAAATATATTTTGTTAGTTTGCATATCATCGACTTTGGATCACCGGAGACACAATTTTCATATTGTACCATATTAATCATTCTGCAATGTTTCAATTAAGAAGAATGGTCTTTTATATCAATTTGATGGAGCCTAATTTCGAAATGTACAACTAATTTTATGATTGTCAAAAAAGAATCCCTCAATGAAACTAGAGAGAAGATTTATTTAAAGTTAATTCCTTCATGTTGAGTAAAACCCTTAGCTACAAGTCGCGTTTTATGTCTCTTCACATTACCTATAAAATCATGTTTAATTTTAAAAATCTATTTACAACCAATCGACTTATTTCCTTAAGGTAATGGAACAAGCTCTCATAACGCGTTATCTTGCATCGATTTAAACTCTTCTTTCGTTAATTTAATCCACAACTCAGAATCAGATTATTTAAGACTTCACTGACACTTAAAGGATCATTTTCCATTGTATCACAAATTCGTCATGTTCTTTGAGATAATATATAGTCTGAATATATAACGCTCTTTCTTTCTCTAGTAGATCTCCGCAAAGGCACAATTTTTTTTAAGTTTGCACTTTAACTTCTAAAAGAAGTAGAGTTTGATATTTTTGAACAAATTCATTTTACTCCATTGGAACAACTTTGTTTTTTCCAATATAGACAACATCCACAGGTGGAAAATTAACATCATCTTGAGTATCTACACATTCTAACGAATCTGAAGTGATGATTGGCCTCTTAAATTCATATCATTATCTGATACCAAAATGTCATTGTCAAAACCTTCATGAATCTTTACTCATTATTTCTCAAAGTGAATGTTTTTTACTAAATCATTCCTCTCAAAATCTATATTCTCAGAGAAATATATTGTACCCGTCTTAAAAATATTCTTAGTTGAATTATCATAAAACCTAAAATCTATATTGTGGTTGGGATATCTTATGAAATAACTATTAACTATTCTGGAGTTTAATTTCTTTTTATTCAGACTGTCATGCTTTGGTTCAACTGGACATCCTCAAATATGTAAATGCTTTAAACTAGGTTTGCGTCCAGTCCAAAGTTCATACAGTCTCTTAGTAGTTGTTTTCGTCGTACCTATATTGAGAAGGTATGTTGCACAGTTTATTGCTTATCTCAATACTGATATATGTAATATTGAATGACTAATCATACTTCTTACCATATCCTTCAACGTACGGTTTCGTTTCTCGTATACTATATTCGTGTTGGACGAACCCAACATCGTATACTAAGGGACTATTTTTCACCCCTCTAACTTTGCAAACGACTTATGATGTTGTTCATCTGAACTGTCGTAGCTCTCGTGGTATTCATCACCACGGTCTGATCTGACGCACTTAATGTCTTTATCAACATTTTTTCAATCTTAGTCTTAAATAATTTGAACTTGTCAATGGCCTCTGACATTTCGTGAGTAAGATATAAATACATGTAACGCAAAAAAATATCTATCAATGATATAAAATATCGTTGAACGTTCTATGATGTTGTAAGAAACGGTCCATTAGTGAGTGTATATATCAAGTGCGGGATTTTTTTCACTCTGTATGCATCTAATCTTTTCACATTGGTCTGTTTTCTTTTTATAGATTCAACGCAAATGTTGAAGCCTATAAAATCAAGCCCATTTAATAAACCTTCTGAAACAAGCTTTTCAATTCTAATTCTAGAAATTTGACATAATCGTTTGTACCAAAGCTTTGCTGAATTTTATAATTTAAAATTTAGTTTTCCATGTACATCTATATTCATTATATATTTGTGATCATTTATATTATACAATAAATACAAGTTATCATTCTCTATTAAATTTCTTGAACCAACATTACCATGTAAATAAAGACATAAACTTTCATTTACAGATAGACAGAAATAACTTAATTTGTCAAACAACGGAAAAACAAAATCAGTTTCATTATAAAAGAAGGTACATACAATACATCTTTTAAATATAAAAAATACCCACTAGTGAGCAACAAACAAAAATCACAAATATAATAAACTAAACACGAACTGTATCATTTGTATAGATGGATGTTTCACCATATTTCAGTTTCTTGTTGTACCTACAAAGAAATACATATATTAGTGGTTGTTACTGTATCAACCCACCAAATATGTTTTGGTAATGAAACTAAATTGATACGATAACATGCCATAAAAGCAAAAATAACTTTGGCTTTCATCATAGCCCTCTATTTTTTATAATTGTTTTTCAAAATATCTTAGTTTCTTACATTATACGCAATGGTCTTTACCAGACGTACTCTTATGTTTTTTATCCAAAACTGGATTCATGTGCGCTTGAAACTTCCCTTTTTTCTTTTAATTATTTCATATATTCGAGCTTTCACCATTTGCACTTTTGGACGTTCTTGTTTCATATTTTCCTCAAATTGTACTGTCTGAGAGATTAGCTCGTTAGGAGTCTATTTATTGTGCTGACAATTATAAGAAGTTACAAAGTTCTATACTGATGAGAGAAATAGTGACAAACAAAACTTACCACCAAATGTTTCGGAAGGTCAATCTTAAGTGCTTTAAACTTAGAAGCGATTTTTGAAAGTTCCAAAATATGCTCACCAACAGTCCATTTACTATGATATTTCATAGAGGCTATCTTAATAAGTATTATCTTAATCTTTACTTTATCGTTTTTGGAAAAGTATTTCTATACCTCTTCGATACATTTATTCATATTTATTATCTCGGGTGGAACTGCACCACGAAATGCTAATAAAATTTATTGCTTCATGATCCCCAGACTTATCATGTTCGACTTTTTTCAAACATTTAACTATTTCTTCTCGGTAAGAGAACTGTCATCATTCATAGGTTTAGGCTCATCGGTCCTTAATGTTAAGTCGTAATCATGGAACATCATGTGCAACAATATATCTTCCTTGCATAGCTCAAAGTTGCTCTCATCAAGTATGGGTACCTTATTGCCTCCCGTGTTATAGAGATACGAATTTGATAACATAACAAACAACAAATAGCCAAAACATCACTTAACATATACTCTTCATAGCATTTAACAAATAAACATAGCGTAATAAAACATACTCTTACAACACTAATAACATATCTTTGGGTAAGAATATTAATTTGTATTTGTATGGGTTTGGGCATAATTAATTAATAAAATCTTTATTTTGGATTAGTTTTTCTAATTCAATTTATATAACTGCCAATTCAAAAATATTTACCTCGTGTTTAAGATTAACTTTGTTAATCTTAAAGTTTCTTTGAACATATTGAAGTTCATATCATTTTCAATCAAATGCTTGTCAAAACTCTAAAATAACTCAATTCACCAATATGAATCACGTTGGCTATATATAAAATCCCTAATGATTTATCCAAATTTGAGCAACTTAAACCATGTTAATTATATTGAAAAAAAACCATACAACTATACAAAGAAAACTATATTTAACTCATTTGTAACCCCATGTCAAAGGTTTTATGTTGTTTCAACATACAAGCGGTTTTGAAAGACAGTCTCTTGCCAATGTAATTGGTCACTTGTTATGCCATGATACTAGTACATATTTCACAAGATATATTATATTAACAATGCCTCCACGATAATAATCCATGTTATTAATATATTGGCAATGCTTATTGAAATATTTTCAATATAGTGTATGTAATGCAGACTGCATTAATATTTTAGCAATTAGCAATCTCTTGTGCGGTAAGCAAACAAGTTTTGGATTTTCAGTCATCTACATTCGTTGGTGTTAAATCTATGTGTTAATGAGTGCCACGTAGGAGAGAGAAACATATTTTAGTTTCTTTTAGCTTCTTTTTAGTTAACCACCTAAATTTCACTCCATTGATATCCTTTAAAATCTCATGTTAAACCTTACTTGTAAGAGAGAGAAACAATATTGATATCCTTTAAAATCTCATGTTAAACCTTACTTGTAAGAGAGAGAAACAATATTGATATCCTTTAAAATCTCATGTTAAACCTTACTTGTAAGAGAGAGAAACAATATTTCTTTGTTTAATATCTTTAATTTTATATTATTGAATCTATTAAAATGTTATTTAATTTTATTATCGTATAAGATTTTAAATATTTTGGTTCATTATTTTTATGTTGATAAAAAAGATCAAAAGCTTTTATTTTAGAAATTGAGAAGTCTAAAAAGAGAAGAAGTAAAAAAAAGAATAAAAATATATCTGAGGATTTTTTAAAGATATGATTTCAAAATACATGAGGATTTTTTAAACATATAATTTCTTAAAATATATTAGATCAGTAAAATTGAGAAAAATAAGAAAACACAATAAAAATAATATTTTTTAGTTTCATCATCTATTAAAATAGTTCAAATGTATATTTTAAATAATAACTTTTATTTTATCTAATTTATTAGTTTTGTTAAGATTTGTTGTCATAAAATAATTGATTTTATTTCTATATATTTTACAACAATATCTTATATATAACAAATTTTATTTTATTTATATTTATTTTTAAAAATATCTTTGAAATATTAAATTTTATTTTTTTATATACTATTCTCAAAATATCTTTCAAAAATAATATATTAAAATTTATTATTATTTGTATAAAAAATTATATTATATTTTTATATTTATTAACGAACATTAAAAAATGAAAAATAAAATAAAATTGAAAACTAAAAAAAATAAAAAACCACCAATATGGCTTACGTGGCTTTGTTAAGTCGCTCTGGTATTTAACAAGACAATTAGCTATTTTTAAGTTCTTTTTAGTTAATGCATAACTTAACACGTCAATTGGAGTGAATTTAGGAACGCGCTAGCAAACAAAGTATTTAACACATATTTTAACATCTACGCTCTATATGCTCTTATATCTTTATTTAAATTTGAAGTTAAAATTTTTCTGTTTTTTATTTAAATAATTCATATCATGCTATAAATTCAGAATTCAAAAATTTAAGAATTTAATATGATGGGTAGTTCTGATACCACTTGTTAGAAATTTTTAGATTTCTAGTTGAATTTAAGATATCCATGAGTTTAATTCATCATATAACAATGCGGAAAAAAAGATCTTGCATGATGAAGACATTAATCAATATGTTTTTCTTGAAGGTGTTGTTCTCTCTGATTTGAGATTGTGTTTTGACCAATGTGAGAAACTGTATCTTATATAAAAAAACTGAAATGCTGCTTCATACATAACTATAAGTAGTACTTACCATTAATATTATAGAGTTTCAGTTTTGAATTTGAAATTCAAATTCAATTCTATAAACAAAATGAAAACCAAACTTATTAAATTAACACTCTTAAGGATCATAACCCGGTATTTTCTTGTCATACAAAATAATCCTAAAAATTTAGGTTTTGCTTGATTTGTTTATTTCTGAATCCGAGCTTTCACGATATTCGAAATTAAACATGGTATCTATACAATTACCTACATGATGCACATCTTATCTACTGGTTAGTTACTTTATTTATGATTAATTTTATTGGATTAATATTAACGATAGTTTGATACATTGATAAAACATGTAGCAGTCTAGCTCAATTGGGGAAATCCCAAAAAAAATTAATTGCATAACTTACATTACCGTAAATAAATTTGTCAAAAAAATTGAATGAATGAGCTTAATTTTTGTAAAACTGTCTAAATATATAAGGGTTAAAGATAATTTGGATTTAATTTTTTAGGTTTTTTATCATCTTCTCACCCACTAACCTACCATATTTTAATTATATTTCGGTGGAGGCATCCACGTGATTAGAAAAGGTATTGTGTTCATTATCGAGAAGGGTTTGCACTGTTATAATGTCATATTATTTTGACTAAAAGATATTAGAGTAGTCTACCAACAATTAGTACACAATTGTTTTTCAGCAATTGGATTGGAATATGAAAGCTTAAATCAAAGATATGTTAGTTAAAAGTAATCGTGATACTGACCATTTGTGGTGGACATATTTTGTGGTCCATCAATTTGAAGCTTATCTTGAAGCAGATTTGTCCAAAATCTCTACTTTAGCACTATAAAACCGCCTCAGACCTTAAATGATGTTCAAATATTGGCTGGTAGGTTGGTTATCCTAAATTTCTTCATCTCTCGATCCTCTAACAAGTGTTTATGTTTTATCAAATCCTCAAAGAGGTTGGTCAGTTTCAGTGTTTGGCATAATGTGTGAGGCCTTCTACAAGATCAACGAACATTTAACTCAGTGTAGTTATTATTCCTTAGCTATTTGTTTTTTATCATCCTGACCTCTAACAGAGATCGTGCTTCGAACTTGGCCATACAGAACTTGACTTTGTCCATCTTGATTATGAGCTTGAGGTTGTCGGGACTAAATCAAGGACACTAGAGTAAGAGGAAGAGGATAGATAATCTTCTGATGTTGTAGTTAGACATTTGGTGCTCGATGTGCGGCCGATATGATTATCAAAATTAGAGCGGACAATTAGTAATTATGCCATCATTTACTGTTTAAAATTAACCAGAGATGTATAATTTTCTTAATTCTGGTCTATGATTATATATGTTCCAAAAAAGATCGAAATATCAAAGCTCTTCTATCTATAACGTCCATAGCCAATGTCTGCGGAATAACTCTCAGCCTAAAAGAAGCACATGCACATTCTTACCTTGTAATGGTCCAAACTTACCTTGTAATGCCTTTTTCATATGGCTCACTTATTTGATAATTAGTAAAGTCTCTTATATATATAAATACCCAATATACATCAATAATTTTGATATTATTAATATTTAAAACTAAAACAATTATATGATTTGGATTTATTTTCTTCAGAGAACAGGTTCTTAAATATAACAAATTATATCTTTGTCATATCCTCTACGACTGTAGTTTCTCCCAGAGCTTATGGGAGCATGCTTGCTCTAAGATTGACTCCTTTTCCAGAATAACTCGAATTGGAACTCTTGGCTTATTAAAGCCTCCAATTGGACTCTTTTCAAATTTTTGTCATATTTGACGAGCCTGCTTCGGCGCTATCACTTACTATATTTGGAGGGAGCAAAATAATAATTTTTTTGGCTCCCCTCCAAACTTTTTTCAGGTTCCATTAAATCTACATATATTTCAATAAACAAATCATAAACAATTACATGAGATAAACCAACACTACGTGCCTGGTTACTTAGTCTCTGTAGTCTATCATTCACCAATTTATAAATGTCAAAATAATGATGCTTTTCGGTCTGATTATCTAAAGTTCATGGAACACCAGCCCTCGGCCATCTTCGGACTCATGTAGTGGTTGAATTTTCTATATACGAGTCGAAGCTGAAGCATGTTTTAAATAATCTTTGGTAGTACAAAAGAAAATACATTAGTTTAAGAAAATAAAATGAAAAAATAGATTACAAGATACAAATAACATAACAATTTAGAGATAGTTATATTCGTCAAAAAGTTATACTTCTACACAATTAGATTCCACATCCTCTTGTTCATTGAGGGTTATTCTTTAACTCTTCTATAATGTGTTTTAATTTAATCAGTCATATGCAAATGAAACACTTTCCAACCATTTTCCTAACATTTTACTAAGGGTAAAAAATTAAAAAACTTTGAACATATTTCAAATATTCGAAACTAATAGAGACTCATTAACTACCTCATACAAGCAACACCAAACATGAATAACGTGTACGGTTTATCTCAATGGTTGCTCAACATACACGATTTTTTCAAGAAAGCAAATTTTATATTCATTTAATGGATTTTCCATCCCTTTTGTGCTACCAAAGTGATTATTAACCTAACGTTCTCCATCCTTGCAACCGTTGCAAAAGCTTTATCAGAATCCACTCTTTGTCTTTAATTGTAGCATGTCGCCAACAATCTTGCCTTGTATTTTTCCACTATGCCTTGGGAATTTTTTTTCACTTTATATACCCACTTCACACCAATAGCCTTTTGTGCTTTTGGAAGTCTTGCTAATTCTCATGTATTATTTTTCTTGATATATTCCATCTCTTCATCTATTGCTTTCTTCTATTTGTTATCTAGGACGACTTCTTTAAAGATTGTTGGTTCAGTTTCCACTAAAAAACAAAGAAACGTTAAGTCGGAAAATGCGGGAAGATCTTATGTTTAATCATATATTTCTTCAAGCCTTTTGTAACGCCTATGTGATGTCTCATTACTATCACTTGATGATGACGAGGAAATGACTTGTCCATAACTTGTTGCTTGTGGTGATGTGGAAGGAGTTATATGCTGCTCATAAATTTCTTCACTTTCTTCATCAATGAATAGAAAGAAATTATAATATTCTTGTATGTTTCTCAAATCCCATGAGCTTTCTTCATCTAGACAATATCACGACTAATAAAACATTTCCTATTGATGGGGTTGTAAAATTTGTACCCATTTTTCTCTTGCATCGTAGCGAACAAACGAAAAATTCTCATTTTTACAGTCTAACTTTTTTAGCTCGTCATAAACATGTGCATAAACTATCATTCCAAAAACTCGTAAGTGAGTAATAATTTATCTGATAACCAGTAACTTGAGTTGGATACCCTCTAGTCATCGGAGGTAAATTGTTACCCTCAACCTCTTTGGTCAATCATTATGGGAACAATATTATCCATGATTCTCATCTCGGAAGAAACCTTAAGGTTTTTAATATAATTCAGGATGGTCTCTGGAACTGACCGACTAATTTGAGGCCTGCTAGTGCTAGAAACCACCCTATCTTCCAGGAGATTAACCATCTCATCCTCTCTCTCCCACTCCCTAACATCTTTTACAACGAAATCCACTACTGGATTGCTAAAAGAGGAATCACCAAGTTCACTATAAATGGTACCTACAATGCCATTCGTACACCCACCCTGTGCGTCGGGTGAGTAGGCTAGTATGACACGAATATGATATTTCCTGTCATTTGTTCATTCTCTAGCTTGCCATCCATAAAAAAAATTCATCCATGATAAGCTTCTGAGTTAGGGTCTTAAAACCTCCCCCAAACTGTGTCCTATACAATTCCATCTCAGAAACCACTAATTATATTCTATTTACTGTAGTTACACTCAATACATTTAGGGTCACGCAAGACCTAAGTTTTCCTTCCCCTTTAAGTCATAAAAAAAATTGGTTCTCTTTGACTTACGAGGCATCTAACTGGCCTCCATTCAGATGGAGTGCCTGTTTTGGCGATGTTGTCGACCACGTCTGGTGTGAGAGATATGCGATAATATTTTGTTCCTCTCCTACCTTTTCCTTTCCGGTTTCTCATCGCATGCTTTCTGACCTCCGGTCTTGGCATCAAAGTTGTTTGGCATATCTAGTTCCCTTTATTATTCTAACCTAAGTTTGTTTTTTATTTTCTTGAAATAACCATCTATCCCATCAAGTTTGTTGTCTTTTGTTCGTCATCAACGCGGCTACCTAGTTTCTTTTTACATTTCGGTCTTAACACCATTGATATGCTTGTTGCATTTTTTATGCCTAGTTCAGATCGATCATATCGATCTTGATGCTTTGTTTTGCTTGGTTGTACACGTTCAACCAATTTTAGGCTAATTTCTTTGATTTTTTTTCTTTCACAACTCTTGATGCCTATCCTTTAGGTAAACTCATGTAATTGTAAAAACTTTCTTGTTTTAATTTAATACTTTTTTCAACCAAACAAAACAATTAACTAAGAGTTTGTTGTTCTCATTGTTATGTTTTATATTCTAATTAAATATTTTTAGTAATATGAATGATATTACTGAACGATGTAATTTAAAAATCACACAAATTAAAAGACAGAACAATGATATGTGAGTTGAGACCCTAGTTGCAGACTTTGACCCTAGACATTCAAAATGGATATTAAGACTGATATTCTTAATGATAAAATTAAGAAAATAGTCTATATGGTATTTCCTAATTTTTTTAATTAGTGATTTAATGCTAACTGTATATAAACTTAAAAAAATCTATCTACAGGCTCAAACAAGCTTCTCAACATTGGTACCATAAGTTCTGTGAGGTAATAATATCCTTTGATTTTGAAATGAAATAGGTCGAGGAATTTATGTATAAATTTTTCAATGTGAGTAAGTTCATATTTTTAGTTTTGTATGTTGATGACGTATTGCTGGCCACAAACAATAAAACACTATTACATTTGATAAAAAAAATTATGTCAGAGAATTTGATATGAAAGATCTGGGTGATGTGACTTTTTTTATTAAAAATCTAGTTTCAAACTTTCCCATGAAATCTTAGGATTTTGACAAAGTCATATATAAAAAGTATGTTACAATGTTACAAGATGACAAATAATAAGCTCTTGAATACTCATATTGAAAAAGACAAATTAAGTCTAAGTTAATGTTTAAAGACAAAATATGAGATTGATAAAATAGAAATCATTCCATATACTTTGACAATCTGATGTATGCTCAAGTTTGAATACTATGCTTCCTTAACCATAGTGCTAGATGTTTCAAAGCACACAAAAATTCCACTGTCATAATAGAGGATCTAACTAGTGTTTGCCTTACATTTTTTATGATGTTAAACCCCCAACTAATAAGAATAAGTTAACAAAAAAAATTAGTGTATTTTTATATCTTAGTCATAGAATATGTATGGAATTCATCAACACTGTATATAAATATATGTCCAAAACAATATATTGATTTTGAGAGACGTATCCATTTGAGAATATACATTTTCATTCTAGCTATGATAATGGCATACTACAACCATTTTATTTAATAAACATTTCTAACGTTCAATATACCACTTTTTGAGATTCACTTCCAGTGTCATCGTGAGAAAAGTGACTCACTCATATAAATATCGAGTGTGGCTCATCTTGAGAAAATGACTAACTTGGAAAATTTATTAACTCATAACCATGACAAACACCATGATTTATTACGGTAAGTCAGACATAAATGTTAGATTTTCGAAATTTTTCCTGCATTGAAGAGCAAATTTGTTGATATCATATTCGTGTTTGGCTGACCATGACAAATCTAGCTACGTGTAACAATCGCTACAAATACAATGACATGATAATGGAGTGTTGTATTAAAGATGCTGGATATTATGGCTCTAAATATACCTAGAATAAGAACTCTAAGTGGAAAACACTAGATAGAGTTCTTCTGAACTCTAACTGGTCTTCTTTGTTTAATGAGACTAAAGTGATTCATATGGCTAGGACTTGATCATACCATAGCACTCTATGCATCAACATTAATAACAACAATAATACTATCCATAAAAGCTTCAAATTCCTGAACATATGGACCAAAGACCTGAGTTTATTCCCTTTGTTGAAAACAACTGGAACAAAAGACTTGATGGTTATCCTATGTTTGTTTTTTGGCAAAAGCTCAACAGGATAAAGCATAGTTATATATAAAAAAAATGAGCATATGTATAGTTAAGGGTAGCTTTAGACCTTTGGATACAAGTCTGCAGCTCCGGCACCCCATAGTGACAGCGTTTGTGTAGAAGATTTAGAAGCTGTCCTCCATATATACCATCTCGCTCAATTTCGAGAATGAGCTCATACAAAGGTGGTAAAAGAATGAAAAACTGGAAGAAACAGCAAACAAAGTATTCTCAAATGACCATGAATAATGTCACCAAACAAACAAATTGAGATGTTTCTAAGAACAACCATTGCAGAAAATCACTCGTTCCAACTAATGAGTCACCTTGTTGAGACCCTGAGTCACAGTAGCTAGAATGGGTGTAGTTTCAGATAACAGCTTCTGCTCAATATGAAGAACAGCAGACCTATAAACAGAGAGTATCTCCACAATGCCATTAGCAATAGCTCTACGATACACGCTGGGTTTCACCGTTTCGCTTTCCGAAGGCTCTTTGGCTCTTCCTAAAGCATCGAACTTGGCCGACCTAATCCAACTCAGATTCCTGAGCTGAGAAGATAAAGTGAGCTCACATACCTTTGACTGTCCAGAATATCTCTTTCTTCAAGTTGAGAAGATCATCGTCAACCGAAGAGCTCTCAAGCAATTGAAACTGCAAAGGGACAATGATCAATTATGCGACATTTAGAACCTTGATTTGCTCCGTGAAGCAATTTTTTGTCTTGCCAGAGCACAACTTGCTGAGTTATTATGGAGGGAGTAATTCGTCAGCATATTCAAAGTGCATCCATATAAATTGGTCAATTGGTCGAATTCTTTTTTGTTTATACGTAATATATATTTAATTTGATCAAACACTTCTAAATGCGTAATGAATTTGCTCTCTCCTAGAACATGAAGAGTGGCCTCACTTCACTAATTAGGAAGGAATAAACAATATAGCATTTATAAACTTTAGAAAAAAGAACAAGACTGTGCATTTCCCTCAAGGTCATCTGTTGTTAATTGATTAAGTGCTTCCGCTTGAGACTCCATTGCCATCACTATCAATATCAATACTTTTAGGCACTCTTCTTTGTATATTAACACAAGAAAAAAAAAACTTAGCAATATATAACAATCATATGTGCAGTGTGACAAGAAAAACCAAAGCAAGGGCTAACAGAGACTTCTTGCACATCTTTGGCTGTAGAAGCATATCTAATGAGAGGCCTTCTACTTCTATTTGGTTGTGTCGAATTATATCGTCAGTGGAGTTCTTATATTATGTTAGTAAGAGTCTTATTGGCATGGAAATTCGATATCTTTAGTTGGAAATTCGATATCTCTAGTTGGAAATTCGATATCTCTAGCTTTGGTGGCTGCGAACATAAAGATGTGTGAAGTCATTTTATGTTGACTACATATTTTTCCCTTCTGCAATTTTATATGTAAGCCATATATATCAAATATCCTAACCCAATGGTCAGTATAGCTTGGTGATTTTTATACTCGATTCAAGATAATATAGTCTTAAATATAATGTCCCTTGTTTACGCTTAAAAATCTCAATCAAGAGTGAACAATACATACTAATGAAGGTTCCAATTTATGGGATAATATAGTGATGATTTAGTTGATCATCATTTATAGCAAGATGTTAGACCAAACAATCAAATTCAGTTTCCATACCCCTAACACAAAGATCGAGTATGAAGCCTTCATAGATGAAGTCCAACTTGCGAACGTATGTGGTGCTCGTCGGGTCAAACCCACAACCCAACATTTAATCAACAATGTCCTCGACCAAGAAGAGGTCATAAAAGATAGCATCTTTAAGTAATTAAAACTGTTATGGCATCAAGGTATAATTTTTTTACCAGGTGAATTATAAAATGTTATTCCGTTCACTGAATATGGTCGTACACGCATAAACTATTTTTAGTAGTTGCGGACCCCACACTTTGGACCGTCAAACAAGAGCCCCTATCTATTATACTATTCTTTAACGGTAATAATGAGCAAGCTGAGGTCCTCTAATTAGATGTCGATAAATGGTTAAACCTAATCGGTGCCCATGTTTGTGATGAATCCGTACCCTACAGTCAAAACTCAATCCCACAAAATCAAGATTCATACTACTAGATATGTAATTCAAGCAAACACATTTTAAAAACAATGACTCATATGATCCCTTATGTGGCATATTGGCCCAAAATATTCTAACTTGTGCTACTTTGGTACCATTTCCTTCTTCCAAGTTTGCCCTGAAGGTCCCTGCACTTTGACCTGGAAGAGTGGGAGGCCTTTTACTTCATATCTCATCAGGTGTTTCTCCCTTCTTCATCGGCCCAAAGTTGCATGCACTTTTGATTATTGGTTCAGTGGGTTTTTTAAGGTTGATCGGGATTTAATCGAGCTTGTTAAATGTTATAACCCTTATGTTTATGTTTTTACAGTCTACTCGGTATTCAGGCTGACATATGGCTCACTCTGGATCCACACATAGTAGTCATGTGGTACCAAACAACTTTGGATAGTTTTAGGTTAGACGATAACCGATATCATTTTGCATTTCTCCAAAGATAAACATCTACTAATGATATGAACTTCAAATATGACTTATACTCCACCACTACCCCCGACATTCTTCTGTTTTTTTCTAAAAAAATATAAATTATTATGGCCTTCAATCGTCTCTAAAGAAATGGATGATCTGTAAAAGGCTCATCGCATGATCAAACGAGGAGAAATAATTGAATAAGTTAAAAAAATTCGTAACTAACTGACTCTTATATTCTCCACATATTTCCTAAAAAAATAAAAATGAAAGGAGATAAATCGTACTTGAGGAAATGTATGATTCATAAAAGCCCCTTCACATGGCCGTATAGGAAGAAACAATTAAATAAGTTGAAATATGTCCAAACTAACTGACCCTTACATGTATTTATATTATGTTTTACTCAAGTTTTAATCTAGTAAATTATGTGTTTTTTATATAAAAAAAATATATTTGACCATGGCATCAAATGATTATATATGTCAAAGTATTATTTTGTTGATCCTCACTTTTGCCCCATCTCTACGAATCAAATGAGAATTTATATTATTAAAGATAATCTCTCAAAAGACACACTAAATTTTTATATATATAGCTGTAGTTAAACAGAGAAAATATATATTATATTGTAATATATTATAATTATTTGCTAAATAATATAAACCATTGACTAGTCTAATACTAATTAGTGATTATTGACTAAATATATTTTATGATATAATATTTTATAATATATTATTATAAGATAATATATTTATAAAATAATATCTCAACAACATTATATCCATAAATATTATTTATTTTTAACACTCATCCTCAAATTTGTACAAAAAATACTTGAAGCTTGACAGTTGATAAAAAATATTTATCTTCGATTTTATATTATTTTTATACAACTGTAACTGTTAATTTTAATTAATTATGAATGAAAATAATCTCCTTTGATTATTTTTTATTTATTAGTGAAATTGTAGCAAAAAATGAGAAAAAAGGAATAAAAAGAGTTAAGATTGCAAATAGAAGCTATAATAGAAGAAGATAAAAGACAAGGACTTGAAGATAAATAAAAAAAGAATAAAGAAAATAAAAATGCATATAAGAAATTAATTGAAGATCATAATTTTAATAATTTAGTTTTCTAAGAATAAATTATATTTTTTATTTAATTTAAAAGAATAATATAATTATTTTATTTTATTTGATAAAGATTATGATTTTATTTTAAAGAAAAAAAATAAAATATTTGATCTTGTATAGTTAATTATAATATCAATAATTTAATTTAAAAGAATAAAATCGTTTTTTTAATTTTATTTAACAAATATTATAATTATACTCAGTATTTTATTTTAGGAGATTATGGTTAACAAAAAGTCCATAACTCATCCAAAAAGACCATATATTTAGGCTTAGAACGAGAGGTAATATATACTTACGAACTATATCAATACCAATGGGTTGTATGAGTAGTTTACAACGACCATGACCTAGTGAAGTCGGAACTAGGTTCTTAGAATTTATGACCTAATTGTATGAGGTAGGTGACTATAGATTTAACCAGCCATACAATAGTTGTGTAAGATCGAGAGATGATCACACTCTGAAAGAGAACCTCGCTTTAAAGAATAATTGCAAATGTTAGATTAATTTGATTATATAAAAATACATTATAAACTGTTGATACATGTTTAGTAACTCTAGAATAATTTTTAATATAGATTAATTTCACTTTTTATTTTTATTTTTAAATTTAAACTTTAATTTTGTTTTATTAATTATTCTATTGGGTTCGATATTAAATCGTACATTTGTTATTTTTCCTATTTATAAAATAATATCTCAATATTCATACACATATAATTATTAATACGTGATCCATTGAGTGTTTTCATAAATATATCTCCTAGTTTTTCTCTTATTTTAATATATTTTATATTAATGAGATTTTATTGATTTATATCCGTATAAAATGACAGTCAATTTCAATATACTTCATATTTTTTAAAATACGAGATTAAACACAATATGCGGTGCGGTGCAACATTATTCTCACACCATAAGTTCATAGACATAATAGTCTCGATGTCAATATCATTTAACAATTAGAAATCTAAATTATTCATAAGTTAATTGAGCCATGAATTTATATTCTAACTTTAGCATTCAATATTGATGCAATATTTTGCTTCACACTCTTTTACGATACCAAATTACCTCATAAAAAAACACAATAACAGTGGTCGATTTTTTATCAACCTTAGATCCAGTTCAATCTGCAGTCTTAAAACATTTTATATTAGAATGGCCAAGATATTATTTGAGATAGATATTGCATGAATATTTCTATTGAAACTAGCCAAACAAAATACCAAGTTACTAGACCTTGCAACTTCGCACAACTAGAAGAGACGTGACCAGAAAGTCAGGCCCAATTCTGAAGTGCTCAGCTCGAGCAACCAGCCACAAATCCTGCCAACTTGTCCATACCTCATCTGGTCCCTCCACGCTAAAAAAGGAACGACTGGAGTACATGCGCGCTAAGTTCATAACGAGCACGCAATCGTCACCCCTGCGATTGTTAGCCAATTATCACTCAGCCTTTGTTAGTCTCCCATTTTTAAGCATCGTTGAATTGTATGAAAAATATGTTTGATAACGTACGAAAGCAATTCATGACAATGTACGAAAGCCATATATGATATTGTACAATAAAGTATCCCCCAAGGACATACATCCATCTGATAAAGCACTTGAAGAGCTAATAAATGCTCACCAAAGAGGAGGCAACAACCTAAGACCCTTACAAATTAAGACTATTATATAAGAAGTTAATACTTCATTTGTAAGGTGGGTGAAAGTTGGAGAGAATAATAGGAACAGAAAGATACAACATTTACAATCCATTATACAAAAATAATAAAAGTGATATTCACATTATGTTTTAAAGTTATTTCTCTCTTTTTATTATTGATTCTTATTTATCAAATTTGTTCAAGTTTTTGAAGTTTATTTGATTTTTTCCTTACAAATATAACACAAAGTATGGTTAAAAGTTCCTTTACCAGATATGTAATGTATGGTTGAGTTACCATAGTATAGTTAAGTTTTCATACTAATGTACGATTTTTTTCTAGATTACCAAACAATTTTCCATTATATTTTAGTAATTAAAAATTAAGATCCATCGGTGTATCACATGGTTCTCCTTCCAACTTTCATGTTTCTGTCAATAAATTCAAAATATTTTCTCTATGATAGAATAATATTTTTTTACTTTATGTTATTATAATTCTCAAAAGAAAATTTCAATGGTTCCATTTTTTTGTTTGAAATATTAAATTGATAAAAATTTTAAATAAATAAATGTCTTGAGTATTCCCAAAAATAATAATATTATCTGCATATACAACCACAAATATAATAATATTTGAATTAGTTTATCAAACACAAATATATCACAATTTCTCTTCTTTAACCCAAATCTAACTAGTGTGTCTATAAATCTGCAAAACCAAGCACATGGACTTTGCTTTAAACCATAAAAATAGTGTACATGATAAGGGCGGATTCACATACATTGTCGATGCCTTATCATCAATAACTCACAAGATGATTGATACCTCACAACCGCCCATGCTGACAGTCTGGCCCAATACCTTATGGTCGATGTCCCCCGACTGATGTCCCATTAGTTGAGGCTCCCTTCTCGATGGCCATGTTATTTATCTTATGACTTGAATACAGCTACAAGTCAGTTACAACGACATTAAAGACATCGACAATTATATTTCTACTACTTTAAACACAAAAATAAATATATCAGGTTGTTACAATCTTCTAAAATTATGATAATGATCAACACCGTGTCATAAAGGTAATTCGTGATACTTTCTATTATACAAAGGAGAAAATTTTGTGAAAAGAACATCTTATAACCTTTTAACCACTTGGTCACTTATTACACTTATCAATGGGTGACTCCACTAGGGAATGACGGTACCTTAGATATGGTATGAAAAACCTTTACACAAACGTAGTCAAATACTTAGCTATAAAATTATGGTGGAAATAAAAGAACAAACAATGAGAAAAAGCAAGCTAACGAGTGACGAGAGCGATCGATTAAGAAAAATAAAATCCTAGATTTAAAAAAATAGGAAAAAGATAAGGATGAAGAAGATGACATGGACAATCTCATATATCGATATTAATATGTAAGTGATAATTGTGACTCTTAAATGCGACTCTTATTTTACTATCTACGTGTCTCATTTGGAGCCAAAGTAAGCAGTGCTTATGCCCCCAACCAACTTACCATGACTAGGCATCCTAGTCTGGATGGAAACAGTACGCACCGTCGTTGCTAGGCTATTACCATTATGAACCATATACGACCAATCAACACAGCAATCAGACCTTGACGAATAAAGCAATAGGCATCAGAAGGCATCATGTGGAAAAAAATTACATATTCTATGATGCTTATGGAAAATTTATGCTAGAGAACTCCCTATTTTTTTCGTAAATGGAACACATGACTTTATCACTGCAATTCAACACACATAACGACTATTTCACCTAGAAAAAGTGGACATGACACCACATGGATAATTTCCAAAATGAGATATTGCGGAAGCGAATTATGGATTCATATGTAAAGATTTCATTCTCACTTTTAAAGGAACCGATTTCACTTGGTTTAATAGTCTACCCACAGGAAACATTAGAACATTTAACCAACTATGCATTTCTTTTCGTAACCATTACATTCAATTATGAGGGATTCGAATTCAATCATCCACTGCAAGTAAAAACCCAACAAACATTTGCAGCAATACATGGAGCGGTTCATAGAAACAAGAGATCAGACATGGGACTGTTGGACAACGTGACATGTTTATTATACAGACAAATATTCTCGAGATGATTGTTATCCAAATCCACAATGATGAAAACACTAATGTTTTTTAAGATCTACTCACGCAAGTGGGACAATTCATAAATTATGATGAGACAAAGTGATCAAGGGTATTAGTGGTACCACGAATGATGACATCTTACAGCCAAGGTGGCGGCTAGTTAACCGTAACCCAAGTCAGTTCAAAGAACCAACATGACACCCGAAAAAGAAACGCCCATATTTCTATAACTCCATGGTACCCCAATCAAGGCCAAGGATAACGAGATAGCAACCATATCACTAAACACAATGGTCGTGAAAGCAATAGAATATCAGATTGTCCCCCACGTGGACTGTTAATGAAACTTATTGACAACCTAGCCTTTATATATTTCAAAATAAAGGACACCTTCAACAACTTCATTCATAAAATGATAATTAGACCTAGGAAGAATATGGACACCTCCAAGTATTATCGATTCACGATGATCTAGGCGACAATAACAAATATTGATGGGCATTGCAAAATCAAATCCAGTAATTAGTTGGTGATAGAAATATTTTAGAGTTTATAAATAAAAAATAACAACGACAACAAGGAGATGATAAAAGAGAAAGAAATCAACAAAGAGATGTTATAGTAAGACGAGAGAGGATAAATCCAACGAACACGGAGAAATATGGATTGAGGCACTTGGAAAAGAGAAATTTTAGAACAAATTATGTTATGTTTTTATGATCGTTGAAGCCAAGTGTGTTTATAATTTCATTGTAGGGCGTTCATGGCTAAACCAGATGCACGCGATTCTATCCATGATGCATCATTATTTAAATATTCTATCAGCAGAAATGTAACATTTATATAAGGAAAACATAAAGTTGTAAGATGATGCCACACAATAATATTGGCTAACAAAAAAAACTCATAAACATAGTAATTAATAGTGGAGTCGATTTTCGTAGATGTCATGGATGATATTTGAGAGCCTCTCACATAATTGAACACGTGGATGAAAATTAAGAAGTACAAATAGAATATAAAAAAAGCATACACCTAGGAAAATACATCCCATCGATCCTCGTGAATAAACTTTTGGATCTTCAATAAATAACCCGAATTATTTTTCTTGGAACATTAAAGATTTAACAGGCTTCATGGCCGAAGTAATATGTCACAAGTTATCAATCAACCATAACCTTCGATCGATCAAGCAAAAGTGGAGTTCATATTCATTGGAAATAATTGAGGCAATAGCAAAGGAAATTGATAAGTTAACGAATTCCAAACACTTACAAAAAGCTTATTACCCTATCTGGATGACCAATTCGATCATCATGAAAAAATAGCGGAAATTGGTGAATATATGTTGTTTCACGGATCTCATGAAAGCCTAGCCTAAAGACCCATTTCCATTATTGTGCCTTGACCCACTGGTGGACACAACATTTGACAACTGCATGCTATCCTTCATAGACTCTTACTGTGGATACAACCAGATTCAAATGCAGACGGACGACTTAGAGTACACCATATTTATCACCAAAAGGTTATACATTCTTATAAAATGATGTTTTCGGTTTAAAAACGCTAGATCCACATACTTACGTTTGGTCAAAATGATATTTGTGGATCAAGTTGGCATAAACTTGCATATTTATATTGATGAAATGCTGGTTACAAATAAAGAAGATGATAATCATATCATCGACCTGACCAAGACATTAAAAGCATGCGAAAAGTAAACATGAATATAAACCCATAGAAATATAACTTTTGTATGTGATCAGGAAAATTTCTTAGCTACATGGTTAGTGAAAAAAGGAATTAAAACAGACAAAACATATTTAAAAAGTTTAGAAACCATGGATGCTTTGGAAACAATAAACTAAGTTCAAATATTAACAAATCGACTTGTAGCTCTCAATCATTTTATTTCATGGTCATCAGATAAATGCCAACCTTTTTTTCAAGTACTCGGGAGAGCATGAAAATTTCAGTTGATACCTGCTTGTGAGGAGGCTTTCCAAAACATCAATAAATTCGTAGCATCACCAAAATTTCTAATAAAACCCAAGCCGGGAGGCCCGTACACTTCTAGTTAGCTATATCTGACTATGGTATTAGCTTCGTGCTCATACGGGAAGGCGAGGCTGAGTCTACATCTATTTATTAAGTCACCAAATTCTTTATGAAACATATACGCATTATTTACAACTAAAAAAACTAGCATTCACCCTTGTGGTAGCTGCGAGAAAAATGCATCCATATTTACAAGCACACAACATTGTTATCTGAACATTCTTTCTTTTAAACAACGTAATGCGAAAGTCGGATGTGGTGGGAAGATTAACAAAATAGTATGTGAAGCTTCAAGACAATGATATCCAATACAATGCTAAAATAACAATCAAGGCCCAGACTTTAGCAGATTTCATACTGAGTTACATTCAGAGTAATCGATACCATCAGTAGAACAAAAAAAATAAACTTAGCAAGTTTAAATTGATGGGGGTAACAACAAACAACAAGTGTAATAATACAACTCACCTCACATACAAGAGAATGTCTAACTCAAGTCATTAAGTTTTTTTTCTTGCCTAAAAAATGTAGTGGAATACAAATCCGTTATTGTGGGGCTCTGGTTGGCACACAACTGTACCACTAAGCTCATCCAATTATTCACCGACTTGCAGCTGATGGTCAACCAAGTGTTGGGCTAAGATGACGCGAAGAAATAAAAGATAATCAAATACCTCAAGGGAATCCGTGGTAAATGTTATTCTTCGAGAATGTATATTTTAAAAAAGTACATCAGGCGTAAAATACTAAAGCCGACGCTTTAACATTTTTGGCCTGCACGAACATGGGTGATGAAATCATCTTCCAAGATAAACTATTAATCACACTAACGAGGAAATTTTATCATAACAATCTTTAAATCCGAAGTTATGATGATTGAAAAGAAAGAGAAATCAGATGAGTGGTGGACTCTATAACAAACCACTTTGCCGACAGTACTTTTCAAGAAAACAAGTTCGCATCAACAAAGCGAAAAATGAAGGCCGTGTGACTCGTCCTACTTTTATACAAACGTTTCAAATGCGGATCGGCAAAACCAATATTGCGATTCCTCGGCCCGAATGAGGTAAATTTTATTGTAGAAGATCTATATGCTAGAGAAGGCAATGTACATAGTGGCCACAAGTCTTTGCACAAGTGCATACTACCTCGAGACTACTAGTGGCTGACCATTATCAATGATGACAAAAAGCAAGTAAAACCATGTGATGCTTGCCAACGCTGCCGAAATTCAATTCAAGTCCCACCATACCTTCTCAAAACAATATATAAGGTCGTAGAATTTGATTTATAGGGGTTTTAATATTCTCAACCCATTCTCCCTCAACATCCGAAAACCTAATTTTTTTTATTATCATCGTGGTCGATTATTATTCAAAGTGGGTACAAACAAAGAATTAAATAAAATTATAACCAAATAAGTCATAATCTTCCCCGAGTCCCATATCAATTGTCGCTTTGGGGTACCAAGAATCCTTACTAATGCCAATGACGTGCAATTTCAAAATAATAATATCACGAAATCATAATAAAATAAATGTACCAAACATAATTTTTCCTCAACCATTTCATTTGTAGACCAACAGTC
Organism: Limnanthes douglasii subsp. nivea; assembly: GCA_036936605.1. Taxonomy (NCBI): domain Eukaryota; kingdom Viridiplantae; phylum Streptophyta; class Magnoliopsida; order Brassicales; family Limnanthaceae; genus Limnanthes; species Limnanthes douglasii. The sequence goes on along the minus strand of JAUPFV010000003.1, from coordinate 193,448,050 downwards.
AAGTGGAAGTAACAAAAAACATAATACTCAAGAGAATATAAGAGACACTCGTACGGGCATTCGATAACTGCCCATATCTTATCTTGGATGTACCACGGTCTTATAAGACATATCTTAGAATGAAAAAAAATAAAACACATTTCTCATTGGTATATGGTATGGAAGCGGTCCTTAACTGAATATCAAACTATAATACTGACACAAAGAGACGGTAGGCAAGTCAAAGTAGATGTCACTAAAGAAAAACATATAAAGGCACATCTGCGATTTGTGCATTACAATACCCTCATGCGCAACTGTTACAACTTCAAAATAGAATTCTACAGCTTCGAGTCTGGAGATAAAGTACTACGATGAGTGTTGTTACGCATAAAAAACAAACTCTTGGACAAGCTCACCCGAAACTGGGAAGACTCATATATTAAATAATCCAAGGTTAAGTCCTGAACATATCACCTCTTTGACAGAGAAAGGAACCAACTACAACAAACATGGAATGTAGAGTACCTAAAGTTATAACATACTTTATAAATGTTTATTTATTATTAAACTATTTTATCTATAAGTATTTTTTGTATTATATTTCTTCCTTAGCATCACATGTACGATTTTAACGAAGCACCTTTTAATAAATGCACCTTCTCGCAATATTATTTGCCATTTTATTAACACATTCCACGCCTAAAAACATAAATTAAACATTACATTTATGCACAAATCATATTTGTTTTGTTCCATCATCAATAGAGTATTATAATATTCAAATGTAAAAGGCTAAGTTTAAAATCACTCATCATCTGGAAAATATAAGATTAGGACGATATTACTCCACAACACCGCACTACCACGAAATTTTTTAATGCTAAGACATTCCATAATGCATCATACAAACAAAAATACTAAGATTGGACCACTCACAACATCCAGCACCATGTGGCTTGAGGTGCTGACAGGTTATAATATTCTCAATGCCGAAGAGCACCATATGCTCCTTCTTGTAAAAATAATAATACCATTTGGGTACTCTAGATAAAACCCAACGGGAGATCATGTGCCTCTTTGAAGAAGGGATTCATTCACCATAAATAAAAATAATAATAATAACTTCATACATTCGACATACTAATAACAAATAAAAAGGCGCAATGCAAACATAAATGATGAATAAATTACAGCATCGCTAAGGCATATTATAATTCACAAAAAAAGGAACTTCGTTCAACTAAGCAAGAAAATGAAAAAACACTTATGTGAGGGATTAAAATAATGAATTCAAAAATAAAAATCATGTTAAATGAATTATAAAAACAAAAAACAAAAAAGTAGCACTTCATTATTCCTTCTTAGCATCCTCATCGTCCCTTGCAACATGATTGTGTTCCAGCATCCCCACTGCATTTATATCTTCAACATCCTTAGTTAAAATTATAGATGCATCGATAATTGTAGGCAGTGGGAGTGCAACCCTCAATCCGACCAACAATTTACTTGAGACAGATATCAGTGTTGTAGATCATTGAGCAATGCACTTTCATATTTAAGCATAAAAACATCAACAAAATCACGCAACCTAATCAAAATATTATCATCGGTCCCACTCCAAGCAAGACTTTTGGTAGTAAATTTGGACCTATTAACAACAAACTCATCCTTCAAAGAATGAATGTTGTCCATGAATTTTTCCTCATAAAGACTTTCTCACCATCAAGACCATCTAGCTTGTTTTCTTATTCCACCGTATTAGTGGTCTATGCTACATGTTTAACAAACAACAATTCATCAAACATCTTCAACTTGGCTTCACATTCGCTCAACTATACCTAAAGGCCATTGGTAGACCCATACACCTCTTTTTCTAGTGATCGATGCGCTTCTCGATCATCTTCGAGTACTTTTTCTACACATTTCCTTAAGGACTTCGCAGCCTTGTGAAACATTTTTTCCTTGTCCATGATGACAATCATCTTCCTTAAACTATCACACAACTTCCGCCCCACCTTCCTTACTTTGTGTAACTTGTCCTTTAGTGTTGAGTCACCTTCATATATAGAAGTAACTCTACGTACCAATAGTTTTAAACTCCAGATGGGGACAATCCAATTGTCATGGCTATAGTTGAGGAGAGTAAAATCATTCAACACTATATGTTACAACAAGAAATGGACCACATAATCATATACAAATGCTCGTTAACAAATAAAAAGAAAGTATATTATATTTCCATGCCAAGATTCATTTACCAAATGATAACCTTCGCGGTTGATGTATTGGAACATACATACTCGCAACCGATTCCTAAAAGAAACTAAATAAGTGTTCAATATTAGGTTTCTCCTTCAACATAAACGTCGGTTCCGCCTTCTCAATATGAGGTTCATCTAAAAACAAAAATATATCGATTCTTCATCTCGTGATCAACCAGAGCAGCCTCATCTATAGTTAATTCCATCAAAATTTTACATGTCTGGTTCTTTCAGAATTTTTGTAAATTAAGCACCAAAGTAGGCACATGTCGTAGGAATATCCGCTAAAGCAAAGAAGCGGTCAACAATCATAAAAGTAGCAGCAACCTTTTGTTTCTTTGACTTAGAATCCTCGAATGACGTCTCAGTATCATATTTTTTTCTTCTCAACATCATACATAGCTTCCAAAAAAGGTATTTAGCTCTGTCTTTTTATCCATCTTCAGCAGCTTTGTATCGACATGCATGTCTTTCTCGGGGACTTGGGGTGCATTTCCTATTTTAGAGACGAATAATGTGCCTAATATATAATGCTCATATCAATTTTTGACGAACTTACCCACTTTGCACGAGGTAAATGAACAATATCATATGCTCTCTTTGGGATCTTGACCACAATTCTACTTTTTTGAATATCAGTTTTCCATCGTGTGAGGTTTGAGTTGGCACAATAGTAGCAGTTTCAAACATTTTTGAAGAGCCCGTGATCATTCCCGCTGGTGCTCAGTCTCCTGTCGGAATAACCCATGTTGTGGATCGCATAATTTTTTCTCGACCGTATCTTGGTCCCATCATTGCTCAGGAACACTGAGAACGTATCTCTCAATATCTGAAAATGCATGTTTCAGCTAACGGTCATCTGTTCTTATTTGCTACTGCAACTGAACCTTCATATTCACAAGAATGGAATGTATTGCTTCATCCACTACTTTTTATGATGTAGCCTCAGTCTCACCCTCCTCTTGCATATGAAACTTACCATAATAATCATCATACGACCATAACTTAATATAAAAACAATTTAAGAACCATAAAAGATCAGTTTCCTACAACATACTCAATATATCATCAAATAAATATATATTTACCTTTTGGCTAGTATATCCGACTACAAAACCTTCTCTTGTGACATGATCCCTCGAAAGCACCCATATATGTAAATAAACTCGTCTCTTCAAGTTTTTTTAGGTCACGAAGGTCGATCATTACTCTCTTGAAAACAGAAGAGTCGATTCACAACATGAAAATCATTGATATTAAATTGATAAAACCGATCATGCCTCAATAAAATATTGGTTATAATCATCATACAAACATTGGTAACCATCTACATCAGACAAATCCACGTGGTCTTAACAAATTGTAACATTTTTGGGCATATGGGAAATCACACCATATAGTCCAAATTGTGCATAAAGAAGACGACCTTATCACCCTTCATATCAAGTAGTGTAACCCTCGACATGGAAAATCACACCACCATTCCTTTCTGGATACACTAATCCAGTACCTTTCGAGCCTGTCTTAACTCTTTAATGTAATCATAGAAATAATTTTGCAATGCCTTAACCTGACTTACCTCAACAGTGGCGTCCACAAATACTGAATGATTGGGATCAAAATTGACCTCCAGATGAGCGACCTCCTTAATTTGAGCGATATTCTTGCTTTAACTTGGATCCATCAATGAGGCGTTAGTTTCCAACTTATTTCCAGGATCATACACATCGACAGGCACAATATGGACAACCTTGTTCTTTTTTCAACCATGATCAATCAAACAATAGAAGAGTTTAGGTTTCTAAATAATAGGGATAAAGATAAAATAATTTTTGAGAAAAGTGGAAGCTTGAAGATATTAAAACTCTTCTGAATAAAAGAATATGCATTCGATGAGAAATGAGATATCCTAAGAATATATTGGAAAGGTAAGCAACATTTAACCCTATATTTGATTTCATTAAATAAATAATGTTTTCCATAATCAACAGTCCATATACATTTACATCAACAACCTTGATTAAGGGAGACCAAGAAACAAGGGTAATAAGGGTTACTTCAAGTCTAAATAAGTTACAATTAGATGTTTATACTCTATAGCCCTTCCCTCACTCTTAAAGAAGGACTTGGGGGCTATTCAATTCATAGTATTTGAGAGATTAAGTTTACACGTATCAAGCCTTAATAGTTATTCCTTAATTTTTAACAAGGAGAAGGAGGCTACTGCATCATACCACAAATAATATAAAATATTTACTTTTTCGAAATACTATTGACACCAAATTAGCAAAACATACAACTTCAAGGTAACGCCTAAAACTTTAGAAACATGCTACATGTTCTGGTACTCTTTTTCTTTTGGGTGAATCGAGTTTTTTGTCCTCATCAGAGGTTTTTGGTCGACATAGGGTTTTTGACATACATCGGAACAAGATCAATTCAACATGTTAGATATGTTGACTGGGAACATGTCCAACCTGTTAGATATTTTGACGGGGATATTAAAATTCCCCTAAACTTTACCATCCCATTTTCGTTTTCTAAAATCAAATTATCACCCGAGTTCATAAAATTATGAGGCTTAACAAGCGATCAAACTGATCTATGTGTTAAAAAGAAAACGATACTTAGAGAAAACAAAACAAGAAATATTTGGAAATGTGATTATCCATAGAAGAAACCATTTAAAAGTACTCGTCCAAGACATGCGATTTGAATTTCGTATGTAGAGGGTTCCACAAATTATGAAGTATTTACCTTGTTCAAGTTCCAAAAAACTCAAACGGAAAGACCAGAAAATAACTTCTTAATTCACTTCACAATATCTATTAATAAAGCTTGGTAGTCATTGTAGATATCTGTTTACAAATTTACAATCGATCAATTCAATAACAAACTTTAATAGAAAATTTCAATATCTCACATACATGTTGAATAAACAACATCAATGATTACAGAATATTTTGAAATAATTTGATTAAAAATAGAAAATTAGTAAAGCTGACAAAAGATGCAAACAAGCATATGCTACTTACCCTAATCAAAATTTTGGAAACTATTTTCCTGCACTCCTATAATTGAAATTCAAAACCTCCAACATAAATAAAAATATAAATTTATAGCAAGTTAAAATCTATAAATATTTTCATTTATGGTAAACAAAAATCCCAAAACTTAAACATAAATGAAAATATTGGTATGTAGATAAACAAATTCTTTGTTTATTCCAACCATATTTTTTATTTTTAAAATTTTGGATTTTTTTTATTGATTCAAAAATATAGAAAAGAATGATCACAATTAGACAAATTATTGAACCATTTATAATTTGCTAAATTGGTAATAGTAACACTAATTTTTAGCTTGAGAGATGGTGTCACACCAATCCTCTAATTATTCTTAGTCAAGAAGAAGACAACCTCTGGTATTACAACGCTAAAATCGATTACTTTTGGGAGAACAATTCTTAGAACCTGAACAAACTTACAAAAAATTTTACTCTAACCGATATTAACAGGATCACAAAGTTCACCTTACATACGGATAAACCAGATACAATCAAATGGGATATTTTCCAATCTGGCTTGTTTAACTTTAAAGAAACTTTTGAAAACTAAGAACAAATGCGCCTTCTTCCATAATATACAAAACGATTTTGGAATTCTATAACTCCAAAGAAGTGTTCTTTTACACTTTGGAGAATCCCAAGAGGCTTTATCTCTGTTGACTCTATTCTTCAACATAAAACTTCATACTTGTTTCAAAATGCCAATTCTATAATAATATAAAAACTATTGATCACCTCTTTGTAAATTGTCAAACAATTTTTGAAGTACAAAAGCATTTTTCAAGTTTGTTTAGCCTTTTTATTGGGAGTCATATGTCAATAACACACCTAATTAGTATATGTTTTCATCAATAAATAAACAAACTCAAATCATAACAATCATTCCTGCAATCATCTGTTGGAGTATCTGGAATATCAGAAATAAATCAAAATTTATTAATACTTCTGTGTCATCTCATGATATTATGAACAAGATTATTCATATGATATTCAAATTAGATTTATCTAACCTTTTAACAAAGAAAATTTGGAGTAAGGCTCAGAAAACTACCTTCCATCCAAACTGTTTTAATCATACTTCTATTAAAAGGACAACCCTTTATGTCAAATGGCACCCCCTTATAGAAAATTGATTAAAGCTTAATTTTGATGGAGCTTGTATCCAAAATGGTGAAGCTAGTTTTGGATTTTTAATTAAAACATCCAATGGTATCATGATTGCTTCTGATAGCAGGTTATTTGGGAAGTAATCTCTCATCATTGTTGAAACTGGAGTTCTGCTTGTTGGCTTAACTTTGTGCAATAATATTGGTTATAATTATGTTGATATTGATATAAACTCAAAAATTCTCTTTGACTTAGCAAATGGCTTTGCTCCATGATTCTTATCTCCCATTGTATCTTGATGTCGAAAGCTATTAACTTCTTCAAGGTCTTTAAGGTTCATTTATAAAAAGTAAAACTTTACAGCCGATTGGCTTACAAAATACTCTTTTAAAGAAACATATAATCATAATTTAACTCTAAATGATGCTTCTGCTCAATTACAATCTATCTTATTCTTGGAAAGTACAAAATTTGGTATTTGAGATTGAACAATTACAATTAAAGTTATTCTTTCAATGTTGTTTAGTAATTTATCTATTGATACTTATGATCGTTCCATAAATCTTTGGAGGAGTATTTTGAGTAAAACAATATTTAGAGAGCTTAATATGTTGCTCAGATTAATTAGACAATATTTTAGAGAGAGAAAGACATGTTTTTAGAGAGAAAATGTCAATATAATAATTGCTCAATCATTTATCAATCACCCATTTCCAAAAAAGGGATGGTCTATTTATAGTACAAATAGTAGGCCCCACAAGTCTAACAATTTAATAATTTTGGTCATATCCTCAAGTCTATTGTTTGTTATACGTTAGTCTTTTTCCCTTATATAATTTACAATTTCTCCTAATAAACCTTCTTTATTAATAAAACACCCATATCTTTCCTAAATCTTTAATCTTCCGTTATCAGTAGCCCCACAGTCCTTGTGAAAATGTTTTAGACAAAGACTCTTGTATACCCCTAACTATGTCGGATCTTGCATGGTGCTTTCTCATCGGATTATGACCAGCACGCATAGGTAGTCCACATAGTCAGAGTGAACCTATGAGTATACACCTTTTGTTCATAAGAAATCCCTTCGAATTTTCGACATAAATTTATGCTCCTCGAATTATAAGATGAATCAATTTCCCTCGAATTCTAACCGAAATGTTTTGATACCCATACCAAACGTTTCTCAGATTTGAAAGCTTGTGAGGTCACACTTTTTTCTGACACCACCAACAGAAATTCTTCTCTCTTGAAAAATATCGATTGACAAATCATTGGTGTATTTTTATTTTTGGCACGATATAGCCTAGAGGCGGCATGACATTTCCCTAGGTACTCATTTAGCCTATTCTGGACAATTTACCTCTAGGAAAATAACTCATCAGTTTCCTGGGCTTCAATGTTTTCAGGTCAATCTTCCCTTTATAAATACCATTCACTCATCATAAGTCTCCCAAATTATTTTGGAGAGAGAAAGCTCTAACAAATTAATCTAGAGAGAAATAGTAGTGTATGCCAAGAAGTTCTCATATACCGGAGTGGCTAACTATTAGCTAAAAATTCGAAGAAAGAAGAGCTGTTGGTTTGCACGTTACACTAGAGCCCCAACCCCCGGAAGTCTTCTAATATGGTACGTGGCCTCCCACATAAAACGCGACTGCTATTATCCCCTCATACATTTACTCTCAACCCCTCAGTCAGTTGTGTTTACCAATCTACAAAAGTGACTCCAAAGCTATGGGAAATGACAAGAACTCAAAAGGATCTTCTTTGAAAAGAAAAAGACACCATAAAGACAACAGACACAAACATTGGAAGCGTTCAAAAGAATCCCTATCAGATGTTCCTTTGAAACCTTCTACCACCTCTCACGGAACCCCAATACCAACACCTGAGATACCTCACCAAAACCTAACACGTGTAGATGTTTCCCGGATGATTAAGCAACCTCTTGAAGTCATCCCAGAAATCAATATTCCAATAGAGGAAAAAGATTATAGTCTTTGAAGATAAAGAAACTGCTATTTTTAAACAGAATCTGACCACTGATACTTCTTTGATTCCTGAAGAGAAAACTATTGCTAAACCACTTCCTGAAGAAGCTACCCACTCTGTTGTTCATAAAAATATCAAAGAAAAAATCACTACTCTGGGTTTTCTTGAAAAATACATCTGAGGCTGCTAATTATTTAATGAGAGATAATAATCATTCCCCAAAAAAGAAAAATAGGTCAAAGGAAGACGTCCCCTTGCTCCCGGAAATCTCTGCATTAGTAGGAAAAAATCTGAAAGCCGTAAAAAATAGGAACGTACTAGCCTTGTAAAAAATCTAGTATAAATACTTTGAACCTTCAGAGGAAGACTTATTAAGACTTTGATGGGGGATCCCTCCAATCTCCATCCGCTTTCCTACCGTTGGTGAGAAACTTTTATCAGTTAGGGACAACGAACTGATTGTATATACTGAAATATTAAATTGGGGGCTCCTTTTTCCGTTGGACCCCAAATTCGTCGAATACTTCTTTAAGGATTGAACTGTGTCCCACCCAAGCAGGTTTTAATATGTGGTTCACCCTTATGGCCTGTATCATGGCCTCTAGGATTTTCAGATCCCCTTATCCCTAGAATAATTAATTGGTTTTCCGGGAAACAGGATCTGAGGCCATTACCGATAATCCTCACAAAATCACGCTAGTATAGACCAACAAGGTATGTCTTTCTTTATATTATACATCACAAAATTTTCTTTCTATTTCTTTACCGAATTTGTACTTTTTGTAAGCAGCGATGGGTGGTATAGCAAAGCCTTATGCTGATTTTGTTCCATATGCAAAAGATGTTTTCTCTTAATTGAGCTTGTGGGCCAATAATCCTTGGTTTAATAAGTTTCGACTCTGTTTTACCCCCTAGAATCTCGCTAAAAGTTGTTTGTAAAGGTTTAGTCCATCAGAGAGGCTATCGCTAGAGGCACTTATGGTCCCCCCCTCGCAAAAAAACAGGTTGGACATGTTAGACATGAAAGATGTAATTTTTTATCTCCCAACGAGAGATATATCTAAATTCATCTTTATGAGGAATCAAATATTCCTTCAGAGATGGAAGATGCCTCTGAAAAAACTCTAAAACAATGTCATAGATAAGAGCTCAAAGACAAGGAATACTGACAAAATCAACAAGTTTTCTAGTCTCTCAAAAAATAAGCTTTCCACTCATGCTTCTCCTAAAAATAAAGTTCAAAGGAAATTGAAAACTATCTCCGATGATATCCCAGAAGCTTCTGATGATATTGTCTCCCCAGACACAATAAAGAATAACCCAGTCAATACCTCTCCATATAAAGTAAGTTTTATGCCCAAGCTTAATCCACTTCCATTGGCTAACCAGCTTTCTCAAGCATTTCAAGAAAATATTCAACCCAATATATCCTCACGACTGAATATTTTCTAGGAGAGTTCTCCATTAAGCTCCTTCGAGATTCTTATAGAGGATGAATTCTCTCTTCGTATTTGAAGTCTTCTTCATTCCTCTGTCTATATCGGGAAACAAATGCAATATCTCAAAGAACGGATGAGTCATTACAAATCTGAACTTTCCAAAGTTACATCAGAAATCGAGGAGCTCAAACAATGACATCCAACACTTGAACGAAAAGCTGATGCAATTTTCGAAAAACTGGTTGCAGTTGAGCATTACATCATGCTCCTCAAAAAATGTTGTCAAGATGAAAGGGATATATTCGCGCAAAAAACCGATGCTAAGGAAAAACTCATTGCTCTTTACAAAGATTCGAATGCCTTAGGCACGTATGATTTCAACATATTTTTTAAATATTTTGAAAAGATTGTAAAGAAAAGCAAATCATTTTAGACAATGCTGAGAAGGAAAAATACAATGGTGCGGAAAGTTATACTCCTAAATGTGTTGACAAGTTAAATTCGAGGGATGAAACTGTCAGGTGTGCGTCGATATAAGAAATTCATGAGCACTATCATGATCTTAACCTAGGAAGCTTATGGGATCATGTCCCTGCCAAATTCTATCCCCCTAGCATAAAATAGAATGATAGAGAAAGTGAAGAGTCAGAATCTGAAGATAGTGACTCTTCTGAATCTTCAGAATAAGTCCTCATGAATTTCAAAGCATTAAAAGTTTTATCAATTCTCACAATGTTATCTTTTCTTTATGCTTTTACCATACTTTGAATAATTTAGACCAACTTTGTTGGAAAACCTTACAGGTCCAAAATTTTAATAGTGAAAACCCAACTTTCACTAGGAAATATTATAGTTGAAGACCAACTTCCGTCGAAAAAACCTTTTTGGCCCAAAATTTAATAGTTGTTGGCCAACTCTCGTTGGAAATATAATAGTTGTAGATCAACTTTTATTGGAAATATAATCGTTGTAGACCAACTTTCGTTGGAAGACCTCTTAGGTCCATAGTTAGAATTTTAAGGAACAACTAGTATATATATATATATATCAGCTAAAATGACACCTCATTAAAACCTTCATGTGCCTATTAGGATAGGAAAGAGTGTACCACTGATGCCTTGCACAAAAACAAAGAAGAAAGTATATAATTTTTTTATATTCATTCTAAGTACAATTTAAAATGTTTTATATTCCAATGATGCTTAAGATTTCTTCCTTCTTTATCTTTGATCCGATATGTTCCAAGCTTCACCTTCTCTGTTACTTCATAGGGGCCTTCCCAATTAGATCCTAACTTCCCCATATGCTTTTCCTTGGTGTGAAGAAAAACTTTCCTTAATGCTTTATCTCCCACCTTAAATTCCCTTCGTTTTACCTTAAAGGCATACCAGCTTCTCGTTAGTGTTTGATAATGTAAAGCTTTAATTTGTGCCTGCCTTATTTTTTCTTCAATCAAATCAAGCTCCACTGCTCTGCTAATATCATTAGGCTCCTCGGAATATGTTATGACCCGGTAAGACAAAAAACTTCCCCGGATGGTACTACAACGTCCATCCCGTACACCAACGCAAATGGGAAATCTGATGTTGTTGTTCGAGGAGTTGTACGGTATGCCCAAAGAACTTCTTGCAAATAATCAGGCTACTTCCGAGTTTTTCCTTCTATTTTTTTCTTAAATCCATCAAGAATTGTTCGATTAGTAACTTCTACATGCCCATTTTCTTGTGGATGAAAAGAAGTTGAAAAACACTATTGTATCCCCCGAGAAGTACAAAAGTTCTTCAAATTCTTGTTATCAAATTGAGCCCATTATTTGTAGTAATTTTCATAGGGACCCAAAAATGACAATAAATATTTAACGTAATAAATCCGATTACATATTTGGCATTTGTCCCGGCTAGTGGTCATGCTTCCACCCATTTAAAAAATAATCAACTGCCACAATTATTGTTTGTCTCCCCCGGAAGCCATTGGAAGAGGGCCCACCAGATCAATACCCCATCGGTCAAATGGAAATGCTTCTAATATTGTTTCAAGAAAATATTTGACATATATCATATTTTTAACCAAATCTTTTGCGTCGGCCGATATCGTGGGCCAGTAATAAAATACTCTTCTAATCAATGATTTATACCCACAATGTGCAGATCCTTCCGCATCATGAATGTCTAAAAATATCACTTTTGATTCAGTTTTTCCCAAACATCGGAGCAAACTTCTACTAAAAGATTTCTTATATAAGACACCCATAGAACAATGTACCCATAATATTTGAAGCGCACCTTCTTAGATAATGACTTGTCGCTCGGTAACTCATCATTTTCTAAAAACTTAATTATGTCTTGCCTCTAGTCTTTATTTTCATAAATAGATACTTGGTTGTCTTCATCAATAATCCCAACTATCTGCTCCAAATATTTACTGATTGATGGATTTTCCAACGTAATAATCCATGAGTATTTCTCAGAATATGAAATAGTGGCCAAAAAATCTGCCACTACATTTTCTTCTCTTTGAACATGTTCATAGATTATTTTTTTGAAGCTTAGAGATAGGGCTTTTAGCGCTTTCAAGTACTTTAACAAATGATCATTTCATGCCTCGAATTGTCCAGATGCATGATTAATGAGGAATTGTGAATCACTGATTAACTTAACTGTTTTAGCCCCACAAATTCGCGCAAGCCTGAACCCTGCTAAAGCTGCTTCAGACTCTCCCTCATTGTTTGTTGCTTTGAACCCTAAGCAAATAACTTGAAACATTGTTATTCCTTCTGAAAAAAGCAACTGAATCCCAGCTCCATTGCCAGACGTACTCGACCTCCATCCGTTCGAATTACCCATTCAGCCTCAAAATTATCTTTATCAACATCCATATCTGAATGCTCAGAATGAAACTCAACTAAAAAATATGCTAGGGTTTGATATTTAATTGTATTTCTTGGTTCAAACTCGATATTGAAATCCCCTAACTAAACTGACCATTTAGTCATTCTCAGCGAAATTTCAGGCCTTTGAAGCATAACTTTTAGTGGAAAAAGCGTTCGTACTGTAATAGAATGAGCCTGGAAATATGGCCGCATTTTCGAGCAGCGATTACTAATGCAAGAGCCATTTTTTTACAACTTTGGATACCGTTTCTCTGCATCCCATAAGCTTTTACTAATGTAATATAATGGCTTTGGGACATTATCTTCTTCTCGAACTAGAACGACTCTTACAACATAATATGAGACAACTAAGTAAACGAACAATCTCTCTCCTGAAAAAGGTTTAGTAAGAATTTCTGGGGAATAAATATACTCTTTAATCTGGTGAAAAGCCTCTGAATATTCTGTTTTCTAATTAAAATAATTTGCATGTCTTAGCAAAGGAGTACATTTGTTCTATGAGCGCGATATAAACATATTTAAAGCTGCTAATCTTCCTGTTAATATCTAAACTTCTTTGATATTTCGAAGAGGATTCATAGATGTAAGAGATTTTAATTGTACTCGGTCAACTTCAATCTCTTTTTCACAAACTATATATCCGAGGAATTTTCCTGATCGGACCCCAAACATACATTTTTTCCGAGTTTAATTTTAGGTTTACCCTTTTTCAAATTGATAAAGGTTTCTTCTAAATAATCAAAATGACTTTCATCATTTGAACTATTAACCAACATATCATCGATATATACTTCTACGTTTCTCCCGATTTATGACTCAAAGGTCTTATTCATTAGACGCTAATATATTGCCCCTACATTTTTTTAAACCAAACAGCATCACTTTGTAACAATATAAACCCCTTTCGGTAATGAAAAAAGTATTTTCCTCATCCCCCGGATCCATCTTGATCTGATTATAACCTGCATAAGCGTCCATGAAACAAATTAATCAGTTTCTTGATCTTGAATATACCAGTTGATCAATCCGCGGGATTAGAAAATGATCTTTTGGACAAGCTCTATTCAAATTTGTGAAGTCTACGCACATTCGCCATTTTTTATTGTTCTTTTTAACCAATACCGGATTTTCATCCCACTGCAGATAACAAAACTCTCGAATGTGCCCAACTTTAGTTAAACGCTCTACCTCCGTTATTATTGCCTCAGATTTCTCTTGGGAAAAATGTCTCATTTTCTGAATGATTGGACTTACATTGTTCTTAATTGGAAACTTATGACAATTAATTTCTGATGGAACACCAGTTACATCTTCTAAACACCAAGCAAATATTCATTTCGATGATAGAAATTCAACCAAACTTTGCTTTAAATCTGGGGACAACTTTGTTCCATTTTTTGACATTTTTCCTCCTGGGTATATATGATCCTGATAATCCTCGTCGTGAACCAACAGACTGGGGGACTCTCTTGGATCATAAAAAATGGTTGGTTCTTAGGAAGTCTCCGCTAGCTGTTATGCTTTGTCTGACTCATTCCCTCGAATTTTCTTGGAAGACAAAGCAATTCGATAACACTCTCTAGCCATTTTTAATGCTTCTAATTGTTCCAACATTATTCCCCACGATATACTTTAAACACTGATGTACCATGGAAATAACTTCATACATCTTCGACAACCACAACCTCCCAAAAATAACGTTGTAAGATGTAGGTGCATCTACGACGATAAATATGATTTCAATCTCTTTTCTAAAAGGTCCTCGGCCTAATTCAACCACACTTTCAAATTCACCCACCACTTCAGTAGTTGCTCCTGTAAACCCTACAATAGTTCTATCAGATCATCAGATAACTGGCGGGTCAACAATCTTCATGTAAGTGCTCATAAACAAAATGTTAGCAAAACTTTTTGTGTCAATTAAAACCCTCTACGCATGATCACCAACTATCTCTACTGCAATCATTACAGCATTTTCATGTGGGCCTGTCATATTTCTTATATCATCATCCTCAGAGAAGATTATTGGGTATGAAGCTCAATATTGATATGATGAAGCACCCACCTCTAATTGGGTAGTCAAACTGACTATATGCCTTTTTTGGGAATTGTTCGAATTTCCTACAACAGTATCACCCCCCAAAATTGCTAAGGATTCAAAATAAGCACACAAATCACTAAACTGTTTTCTTGGGACAATTTCCATCACCATGCTAATATCATTTTGCCTTCTTTTGGATTTAAATACTCATTCGTAATATCAAAAGAGACAATTTCCTCAAAAATTACCAATGTAGTCTCTTCTTCCTTTGACTTTTCTTTAACCATCAAATTCTTGTTAGAATTCTTTTTTACAAAATTTTCCAGCTTCCCATTTTCAATTAACTCTTGAATTTCTTTCTTTAAAGCAATACATTATTTTGTATCATGGCCAACATCTTCATGATACTTGCGAAACCTAATGTTTCCATTTTCCCTCAGAATTTAGATTGGGAAAGGTTTTCGAAATTGCATATAACCATGATTTTATCAAATATACTTGCCATGCACTCAGTCAAATCTATAAAGTATACTAGTCGAATCCACTTGTTAGATATTGGCTTAACAACTTGTTGTGTACTATATGTCTGTTGATTTACCCGGGGCCTCGGAGGATACTGACTCGCTTCTTTTGGGTGTGTCTTAATTCGAGGAGGTTGAGTAGTAGTAAGAGATCTTTGGAACTGATTTTTCTCCAATTGATCACTAGATCCTCTTTCCAAAGCCTGAGTTTGTTCCACAAAAATCCTATTTTCAACTTGATAAAAAAGTGCTCCAAATGTCATTGTATGACTCTCAGCCACCGTGTCTTTCAATATTCTAGGGAGAAGCCTCATTTGGTATGCTTCCAAAGCCATGATATCTTTATAGTATTCCATATCAGTTATTTTCTTAACAAAACGGTTGGTATAATTTTTTAGACTTTCCCCAACCTTCTGTCTGCAATATATTATAGTATCTCCATTAGCATGAAATTTTTTACTTCCCACAAAATGCTAACAAAATACATTCCAAAAACATATCAAAATTCTTGATATAACCCAGTGGTAATCGATTATACCATTTTGAAGTGACCCCCTTAAAAGTATGAGAGAGAGCAATGCACAACAACTTATCGTCATCATCAAAATTAATCATGATATTTATAAATTGATCAATGTGACTATCAGGATCTTGAGTCTCATCGATTTTTTCCATCTTAGAAATGTCGAAATGCTTCGGAAAATTGCCATAAAGTATCTCTGCAAACAAAGGAGAAGATCTCCAATTACGACCCGCTTTATAAACATTAGTTCTTGGGCCCTCGTGACACCATTGCGTAACGAACTTCCTCTGACGGTAATGTGTACTGATTACTTACACGATTCAAAATTTTGACTCCCTGATTGATTCTAAAGATTCGCAACATTATCTTTCTTGACAAGTTCCTCGGAGACCTGATCCCTTCCTTTCAAATCATTAGTACGATGATTTGATCGATGCTCATTTCTATACCTCTTCGAATATTTCTTTATGGCATCTTTGTTTCTGCGATACTCTCTTTCCGAAGAAGATTCACTGGAGTCATAGATTGAACAATCACTTGACTCAGATGATTTATGTGGGTACCTAGGTTTCAACTTCTTTTTTGGATAATTACGATGATGCCATCGATACTTGTCCTTCTTACTAATCCGATGATAGTGATCTCGCTCATCTTTCTGAGTCTCGTTTTCTCTTTGGACTTCTGATCGAATTTTCCTAGCGACAATCGTTGCATCTCTTTCTGAATTTAACCTTTCGATTTCTTCCAATAACTCATTTCTCTGTACAACCAACATAATCTCTTCAAAAATTTCACCATCATGTTGATCATCATGTTGTCGATTATTTTCCATATTATTTTCCATAGGGTTTTCTTCGAATTATTTTCCAATTTCCAAGTTATCATTCATGTTTAAATCTCCTCAGACTTCTGTCACTTTTAAAAAAAAAAAATCATACTGGTTTTGGAAAACGATTCTTGGTACCAAATCGTTCCCACAGACGGCGCCAATGATCGTTCCAGAAATCTTTGGAGGAGGTTTTTGAGTAAAACAATATTTAGAGGGCTTAATATATTATTCAGATTACGTAGACAATATTTTAGAGAGAGAAAGACGTGTTTTTAGAGAGATAAAGTCAACACAAGCCTAAAAATCAACAATTGTAGTTATATCCTTAAGTCTATTGTTTGTTATACATTTAGTCTTCTTTCCTTACATAATTTACAATTTCTCCTAAAAAACCTTATTTCCTTTATCAACTTATACTAACAACTATAATCAGGTTTTAAACGTGACCTACTTTTTTTTTAATCTCATTTAAAAGTTCAGATGAATAAAACACCAAAAACTGAAATTCATTGATGGCCATAGTTAGTAATTTAGGGAAAGTTTCAAGTGGCAATCTTCTTTTGGTAAAACCAGATTACATCTTTTTGTTTTTTAGATTGATTTAACCCCACTTGAATCATTCTATTTGGTGCAAATTTTTTACATTCGAATAAATTTTTTACTTTCCCCGATATCTAAGCTATAATTGAGCTTCTATCAACTTTACCTCCAATTTTAATTTAACAAGGTTTTTAAAATAAAATTGTATGTTATTCAACTTTACCGCCAATTTTAATTTAACAAAATCTTTTAAACAAAATTGAATGTGATGCAACTTTACGGAATCCTGACATAAAACTAAGTAATTTTAAGTATATTTGGATTCGACCAATTTTATAGATTACAGCAAAATTCTGATTTTTCTTTGGACAAATCTCTAAACTTACCATTTTAGCACTATCACCACAACCAACGCACAGAAAAATTACTCTTGAATCTTGATAAAAGAAAAGGTACATTATTCCACCACCAATTTCAAATTCCTATTACTCTTTTTCGTTTTCGCCCAATACCAAATTAATTTACATTGCACCTTCAAACCCACAATTCCTTCTAGTTTTCCAATTAAACCCAAATACCAAAACATCCTAAAACACTGGCTAAACAAAAAAACATCACGAGGAATGTCCATTATCAAATAGATCAGCCGGAGGGATAAAAGAATCCATCGACAGACCTTGCACATTATACACAACATCATCAATCCTCCAAATTTCCTCCATTCTAGTACGGCTATATTGCATCGACATCTCTCCAAACCTAAAAACGGTCGCGATCGACCTACCTTCATGCGCAAGCAATACTCCATCAACGTCCCGATACTCCCCAATGCTACTCCCTATTGTTGTTTCCCAATACACCATTTCGTCCTCCGGCGTTAGCACTCTCGTGAGGTGCGAATCCTCCAAGTAAATCAACAAGCCACTCTTCTGAGAAAAATAGCCGTATAATATATGTCTAATAACTTCGGCAGGTCCCTCGCTTCTCTCCATCATTGCGGTTTGATCCGCTGATACTTTTAGCACAAAGCAATCATCCTCGCCAATTCGTTTTTCGCCTAAACATTGAGCTTTGGAAAATAAACTCGCCGTTGCCTTTGGATCTAGACCCTGATAATTTTAACATACCATACTAATCTTTTAGAAGCTAAGAGATTACTAAACTACAATGATTTAAATTAATTACACTAGTACTAGTAGTATAAAAGTAGGGTCAGTGGTGAATATAGTATAAAAAAACGAGAAAAGTGGAAAGTATGGACTAGAGAGTGTGAAAACGTAAAAAGAAAAAATGGGAGGCAAATGAATGAAATAATTAAAGTGATAAACAAAAAGCAAAAGTTAGATAAAGTAAAAGGATGAGACTGCAATCCCAAGACGTATGATTGTGAGTGTATGTATTATTACGTCATTATTATGGAAAATCCACGTGGCGTTCATTGAATCCACTACTTGTTTAAGTGTTGAAAAAAAAGACATATGTCTGATAAAGTATCAGACAGTTTCTCTATATTGTCAGAAACCTTTGCTTTTTTATTTTTAAAATTTTGGATTTTCCTTTTTCCATCTTTCATAAATTTTTTAAATCGCAGAATAAAGAACATTACAGAAACCCTTGTACTTGTAGTATCTTTTTGCTTTACAAAACAAATCGGTTCATTATTTTTAATTGTTTTAGATAATGCCGATTTAGAAATATCACTCTATTGTAGCAAATAATAATCTATAATGTTTCATAGAATTGTATTTTACCTGAATTAATCGGCGAAGCGGGCGTTGAGGACCTTTAGCGGCATGAGTACCAAGCCAAGGAGTGTGGCGCCACACGGTCTTCCCGTCGCTACCGGAAATAACCTTATTGCCGCCAACAACCAGCTCGAGAGACCACATTCCGGGCGACATTTGCCATAACACGAAGCAACCATTTTCTCCGCTTTTTGTACCTAAAGTCTTAACGTTTTTACCCGAAGATATCTCGGTTTCGCAACATATCATCTTAACACTCCCGGTCGCATACATGTTCTTGAAGCATTTCTGTTGTTTTAAGCACCCCGTGGCTGCTAAATATTGTTGTATTATGTAATGCGCGGTTGATGTCTCCTGTCCATATAATTAAATTAAATTAAATTGTTAGAAATGATATGAACTCCTCAGGATCTTTTCATTGTCCAAGAATTAAACAATGGACCAGACCTAATAATTTTACATACAAGACTAAACAATGTAAGACGAAGGTATATAAACAGTATAAACTAAATTGGAATATGTTTAGATCCATCAAGTAAAAATGAACTTTTTATAGCGAAAATTGTAATAAATTAAGGGTAACTAAAAAACTTACAAGAGGGGTGTCTTTGATGTGAAAATTGAGAACAGGGTCATTAGGCAGAGGAAGAGGAAGAGGAGCTAGAGGACAAGCCAAGACACCAAGCAAAAGTCTTAAATCTTGCAGTTTGGCAGGAACATGAACATTGACATTACCATAAATTGGTGAAGAAAATGAAACATTACTATTGGGGCCTGAGTTTATTCCTTTTTGGGTTCGAAACCATTCTCGAATAACTTCCCAAGAACTCTCTTTCCTGTTCACTTCCTCTTGCATTTCTGGGTCTGGTCCTTCCATTAATGGTGTCAATGGCTGTGTACACCATCTTTGTTTCCTCCAGCTTCTTGACCCCATTTCTTCAAAATACTACAACAAAATTAATGTTTTGTGAGAGAGACAATTATGTAGATAGAAAGTAGGAGAGTATTGAAGAGAAGACAGAGAATTTGTAATAATGTAATGTGCCTACATCTTATTATGCATTAGAAGATTATAAAGTTCTTGCGAAAATTATGCTTCTCTCCTTGAAGTTTGCAACTATATTTAAATATATCCTCGTATTTAATAAGTTAATTTTAATTGGATATTTGTTTTGGCGGTAGTTTTCTTTTGTAAAATATTTAGTTAAATTAAATTGATTTGGTGAACAAAAATTATTTTTGTTATGACGTCTATATATTAAATCATTACAATGAGCCGAAATGTTAATTGAATTTGGCACTAATTGAGAATGAAAACTGAGATGGATAACCTTGGTCAAGAACACAAATCATACAGTAAATACAAGTTAATTTTATTGATTGATTTTGAATTTTATTTATTGATACTGTATTATAATAAATACTTTCAGATATTTAGAGATAATGATTTATATTTATCTAATATTTTACTAATTTTCGTAAGATATTTGTACACATAAATAAGCTAATGGGCCGATAAATTCAGACTGGACTAATTACACCCTTATCAGTAACTTTCTAATTTTTATGAGGGACACGAAGGAATACTAGCTCAGTGTTGCTCGAAATGTTCTTGTTATTTGGTCTGAACATTCTTCGATTTTTGCTGTGCACCTATCGCTTATCCCGAATCATATTTTATCTTTGTCGAAACATCTATTATTTTTCTTACTTTCTATTTGTTTGGATGATGTTTGGACTTTTCATTTGGAGTTGCTTTGAAAACTTCAACTTATTATTCCCGATGCTTGAATGACTTCGTTATTTTATATTGAAGGTTCTCTTGTCTCTGTCGAGTTTTTATTTTTGCTTCAACTTTGTTTGTTTTTGTTTCGATTTTATTTATTTTTGTTTCAACTTTATTGGTTAAGTTTTATTTTTCTTCTTGCTGAACGTATTTGTAGAAATATTTCATTAGTCACCTAGCCCTTAATGAAGTTTAAGGAAATATGTGATTTTATTTATTTTTTTTATAAATAATTTATTCATTTATTTTTGTATTATATGTGAATTGACCTTTTAGTTCTTTCGAAAAATTTAAGTTGAAGGCTATAAAATTGTGTCACTTTTATGTATGCAGCCGAAGCAAATTATTGTTGATTTTGAGAACTTATAATTTTAAAAAATATCTTTGTACATTGAATACATTATGTCAAGTTGACAGTTTTTCTTGTTCACAAGTAATAATACGTTTATAATACGTTAGTCTTGAAGGATTTATTTTTTCCTTTTACATATAACTGTACAAGTGAATTTTCTTTTTACACATGGCGATAAGTTATATTATGTTACATACGTGCATTTGTTTTTTTTAATCATTACAATTTTTTCATTTTTATCCATGATGTATTTCTTTTCACTTAATATATGTCAATGATTTAGGAAAAGATCTACGAGTGAATTTTGATTTTTCATTTGGGTAAACACTTTTTTTTTTAATTTCTTTCTTCTTCGTTTCTTTTTATTTTTTAGCTTTGTTCAGTCTATTAGTTTGTTATAATAAATTTAACAAACTTTTATTTTTATAAAATATTCATAGACTAAAAAACATTTAAGTTCATACTCATCATTTTTTGAATATGAGTTCTTCCAATCAGCAAGAAACTGGTAAAAAAGACTCTACTCACCGTGATTTTAAACCCAAATCAGTGGTTAGTTGTCTGAATGAAGACCATAAGCTTGATTGCATAATGTGTATGTATTCATTATTCTTAGAGAAACTAGGACATCTTTGAAGATGTTTTCCTCCGACCTCCTAAAAAAAGGGGAAAGTCCCTTTGATGTTCACAAAACTGAGGTTATTTTTTTCACCTATATTTTTTTATAATGAGCTTTAATTCCCGTTGGATAAATACATTATTTGATTTTTACATCTTAGCCAACTATTTCCGAGCCAATTGGTCCCTTAATATTGGCTCTTATCACTCTCCACTATCACTTTATTGAGACTGTGTTTAACACAGTTTTCCGTGAATCTCTATTTATCTGCAGTTAAGTTTCGAGGATGACAAGAATAATTTTTTTCACTATTAAAATGAAATATTTCTCTCATATTTTAAAAAAAAACTTGCAAGTAACATTGAATGTATGAATGATAGTTTTATTTCTGTTAGTGATAATTAGGCCACTGGGATTGATAATAGTTGAGATGCTATCAATCATTGTTGGAATGCTAAACGTGGGTACTCATTTTCTCAACTAATTGTTGTTTAAGTTTTTTTTTAACTATTGCTAACTCTGTTCTTGTTTTTTCAGCTCATGCAATTGATATTCCATTTGACGATCTAATGATGAAGAATATGCGCATGAGGTATTCCACCGTGATAACGGAAACTCGAAAATTTTATTTTTATGTGCCTCTATTATGTTGTCGAATAAAGTTTTACTGTCTAACTTATGTCCCAACGATCTAGTGAGAGAGAGAATTTTTTATTCCCTTTGTTTCTTGCAAGAAGTTATAATTAACAAATATCCTAAGAAAGAGATACGGGTAGCACATCTTCTAAGGAATAAAAAATAGAGAATTATTCTCTTCAAATGCAGCTTCATAAACACGCGAAGGGTCGTACTTTGATAAAGAAATCATCTAATGCATCCAGTATTGTTTCCTGAGTACCTCGTTTGTATGTTTCTAGTGCTAAAACATATGGAGTTGATGAAGAATATTGACTTCCTCTTAAGAAGCATAAGCGCTCAAGTATTTTATTTGATTTTTATTATATTCCATAAATATTTGAACTAAATATAGTTTTGTTCATGAAATTGTGTACCTTTATATAATTGAGTGGATATGCAAGACGTTTCCCATGCTTCTAACCCCCACTCGATTGTTCCAACAATTTCAACGTTGTCTCCTATAATAGGTGTTGTTGATGATTCCGATCCTTCTTCTTTTGTAAGGTGTGGACCTATGAAATTTGTTCCCTTAACTAATGATTCTATTTCCTCTAATGCATTAAGCATGAGGATTATTGCTCTAATTTTGACCAATGCATCGATTATTTTTTATTAAATGACCACTAAAGTAGTCCTCGAGATGGATAGTTCAGTAGTGATGTATAATAATATTCCAGAGCTCGACAAAGAGTCTTTAGGAAAAGATGTTGATCTGGGACTAATTTATTCATTAGCCAATATCATGATTTGATTTTATGTTTTGGATGCGATGAAGAATGGATAGTTAAGCCTATTTCTAGTTTAGATCTCCTTGTTGATGATGGGTTTGTTACTTTAGCTTTGACGGAAGTTGGTAATGGAACCACCATTGGGATTCCCGAAAATTCCAAGAGTGATAGAGGCGAGCCTACAATGCTGATAAACACTAGTGAAAATGTTAAACATGAGGTTAGTTTGGACGAAAATATGCATATATTTACCTAATGTGCTATTGACTCTTTATTGGCACCCATTGCTTTCGTTTCTCTTAAAAATTAGTCCTTGTTATCTAAGGTTGTTCTTTAATCGTAATCCAATAACAGTGTTACATATGGTTGTAACTAGTTTTCGAGTGTTCTTTGCTACTCAGGTTCTTATTAGAGTGAAGCTTTTGCTTCATCTTCTTCTATTTTTTTATTAATTGCATTTGTAGGGTGTTAGTCAGTTTTGTACTTCAGTTGGAATCTCACGATGTTATTTTGAAGGATAATTCGCTTAATTTGTCGTAATGTAGGGTAGATTTTTTGTTATGTAAATCCAAGATTTTTGCTTCAGAAGATATGTTGGTAGATTTTCAAAAAATGTTTTTAGGTGCATGATCTGAAGCAAAAATTGCTAGCTTGAAGCTGCAATAAATGCAAGAGCAATTGGATTATACGACAACCAGGTATACTAGTGTGTTGAACGTAAAACTTGTTCTATTGATTTTGATAAGTATAATTCTGTTATGATTTCTTCTTTCCAAAAAAATTGTTATGGAAATTTGTTCCATATTAATTTTAGATATCCGTAAAGATCATATCAAGATGAAACTTGATCATTTTTTGTATAATATTCGTGAGATAAAGTGAGCCAAAAATATTATCTAGACTGATTAGTCTAATGACTTAATTCTTCTTTTGTCAAGATGAATTGACATGGGCAAGTGAATTTGTGATATTATGTAAGAAACATTGAGGAGAAGAAGAGTATGGATCCGTTTGCTTTTGATTATGGGGAAGATGACGAAGGAAGCAACGTTAATAAAGACACACCCAAGGCATATTGCGTCCGAATGATCGATTTTTTAATGTGGTATTATGTTTGCAGTTGTTACTTCCTTACATATTTCACATGATTTTACTTTTCTCTTTGCACCTTTTACGATTGTTGGTCAATAATAGCCTTGGAGTAATATTATTTGTTATAAGACTTGGTAACCGAAGTGGGTGATGCCCAAACATCTTAGTAAGGGCTTTGATAATTCTATTTTGTATAGTGTGTTTGTTATCTAATACGTACCTTGCAGATATTATTTTTAATTTTTATGCCTTTTTTATGTCTTCCGGTAATACTATTTTCATAAAGTACTTTTTTTTTGCATTCAATTATCATTACTTCTTTAGATATGAAGGTTGAAAAGAAGGGATTTGGCACTATCATTAAGGATTTTTCTTATAATATTACTAATGGAGCTGAAGATGTACATGTCAAACAAGCAAGTGCATTATTTGTGGTATTTGTGCTTGTTGCACTTGGTTGAACTTAACATATTTGAATTGGGAAACAGAACACTATAGATATTGGATTGTCTTATCCTTTTTTTGCTTCATCCTACCATGTTATTTGGTTAACAACTAGTTGAGATTCAGTTAAAGATTGTACGATTTTTCTCTACACAGTTTTGCTAACCATAGTACTCCACTAACTATGTATTTTGCTTCATTATTTGATGCTTGAATTCTGATTCGAATGTATTGGTTTAAGATATCTTCAATTGAGGACACAAGTTGGATTCATGATCCCAAAGATTGATATTTACTTCTTCATTTGGCCAGGACTCTCCAAGTGTTTTATGACTCATCATTATTATCATTGAGCTAACTACGTAACCCAATACTGCCAAGTATAGGTACAAACTTCCTCAATGCTTCGAATTTATTAATACTTTCTGAGAAACTAAGAATTTATTAATCTTGTTGAATGAATCATTGCATGCTAGATTCTATTTGAATTTCCCTTCTCATTTTAACACTCGGAAGAACGGTTGGCATTTGCCTGAAGATCGAGACAAAAACCTATTAAGTGTTGTTAATCTTCTGGTTAGAATTTGTACTTATTTTATGTTTATTAGAGTCTCCATTTCTACTAGGTTGTAAGATCGATTGGATCTTATTTGATTTTATTTTTGCTCATAATATATCCTAGGATATTATCAACCTCAGAAGTGTGAGTTTAGAATTGTCCATATGTATACTTGTTACCAATATCTCGACAAGAATTACTTCAACTTTATTAATATTCTCAGTTGCAAGGATCTTATTTACCAACCTTTGATAGGCTACTCCGATATTTTTCAGTCTAAGGGTATTAGTTTTTAGTATTATATTCGTCTTTTGGTAATGAACGTCGCATGTTTTTTGTCATATTATTAATTGGTACGTTTTTGCCAATCTTCAAGATTTTTCCTTATTCCATGATAAATTTTTATGTTTCGTCCCCCGATTGAACCAGCTGAGGGATTTCTCTGGGGTTATATACCTCATTGGAGACGATCCATTCATTCGCTTATTGCTATACTTTCAGAGCCATGTATACTGCATTATGTTCTATGCTTGTTTTTTTTTATTTCCTCTTATCACGACCACATTGTCTCTTACAGGGTACCTTTGATATTGGTATATTGTAGATACTACAACATGCATTCGATCAAGCCAAGATCATCCCATTATTATATTATATGGATATTGTGTATCTACTACATGAAAAGATATGTTACCTTTTCCGGTATTCTTATTTCTCGAGGACCACATGCAGAGTTGATTCTCTTAAGACGACTGCATTCACACATGGACCTAGTCTGGACTCTCTCAATTTGGATAAAAGTGGTGCATGTCTCATTCATTCATATGTTCATCTATATATGATATTTGCAGAGCTGCTAGTGTCGATCATCGTTGTATTGATCTTTATGTCGACCCGCTCTACTATTATTAATATTGCATCACTATAAGGAAATTATATTCTTTTCAAATAATTAACTTTGAATGATAGGTTTAGGTACAAATTTATGTACCACTTTTTGGATGGTTTCCCCTGACACGCTATTTTTATTTATTCATCGTATTATTTTCCTTTATCTTTTTGTTATTCTAGAGTATGGTTCTCCTCTGACAATTGTTCAAATTATTTTTTTGTTTGTATCCTGGTCCATGTAATCCTCTTCTTTTTAATGGCTCAACTATCATGATGTAAATTTTATCTAGTGCTCATTGAGTTTCATCTGAGGCTTGTTTTGTGGTATCACCCAAACCATGTCATAGTTTCTAATTTTTTTTTTCTTATGAATTCATTAAATTTTACTTCGTCCACTAATACTTGAATTTGGTCATACAAAACCCAACAATCTTTAATAAAATGACTTATGCTACCATAAAACTTACAATACTTATTTTTGTCTTTGTTATCCTTTGGTATGAAAAACTTTACGTGACAATTATACTTGATAGTATCTTTTATTTTTCATAGATTACCATGGGTAACTCTGTCACAGTTATGAATAGTCCCCTCAATGATCAATTTGTTCTTATACAGCTTCTAATATTGTAGTTAACTTCTGATTTTTATCTTTGTGATTAATTTGGTTATGATCTTGTTGAAGTCGAAACATCTTTTTTTCTTGACTCTTTATCTTTTGTTCTTATCTATGCGATGATTTTTTTCTTGTTTTAGCATATCTGACTGGATTGTACGTGTCTTTTATTTTCTTTGCTCTGGCCACCTCGTCCATCTTGATGAACCTTTCTACATAGGTCAGTAGATCCCCGAAGTTAACTGTTTTTTATGATTGCATCAGACATGTTTCATTCTCAAACTCTTTGTCTAAATGTTGTTACCGCCACCATATCATGAAATTCTAGTAATTATGATTTTGTTTTAGCAAATATTTTAGTATAGTCCATTAGGATCTCATTGGCTTTTTGTTTGTAATTGCTTATTTAGTCCCCGTCTTTTTTGATTTATTTTAAACCCATAAAATGGTTATAAATATAGTTCAAATCATCTTGTAATTTTGATACATCCTCTTGGTATACTATTGAACCATTTTAATGTAGTTTCCCTTAGGATCATGACAAAATATCGGTACTTTATCTTATCGGCAACTTCGTATTGAAGCACTTCAATGTTGAATTGTTGGATGTGGTGCTATAAATGTCATTTACCATCGCATTTGTCTTTTCAATATCATAGAATAATGGCATGAATCAAAATAATACTTCTAAAGTTAGTGGGGTGAATTTTATCCTCTTGAGGTTCTTCATCCTCATAATATATATCTAGACACTCCATAAATGGGTAAGCCTGTTCGAAACCTGGCTTTTTTTACTTTGCGCTTCAATTTGGTGTTGCATTTTAGTCTGTTCACCCGATTGTATGGATCTGGATTGTGTACTCTGGTTGATATTATTGGATGCCATGTGTGCATCTAAGTATCCATGTTACTGTTGCGTTTGGGAAAGGTTATGTGGATATCCTAGTGAAACTCTTTTTTATGTTTTAAGACATACCCGATAGAGAATTATGGCTTCGATAACGGGCTGTGATATAGTCATGGTATGCAAAATGCCTAATTGAGACATCAGGCCTGGTGGGGGAGTGATGTATCCATGCATTCCCCCTAATAGGTACTAGTTAGATACTTCTAATTTAATGAATTATCAAGTCTTTTTTTTTAACTATGGGCTCTAACCTACTCATTTCCCTTGTGTCATAATTTGAAATTCGAACTTTGATCATCATTCTATCCTTGCAATATTTCCATCGCCTTTGATCTCTTGCAACATTCATGGGGTAACATCATCTATATCTTCTTCATCTGATGTATCGACTGTCTCGATGGCGAATTTGAGTATAAAGGGTTGTGATAACAGTCGTTCCTATAATATTAAAAATTGTTTAGATGGTTCATTCCTCAACTACTAAGTTAGACGCGCGATTTAGTGGTTCATTTAAATGTTCTACCGGAGTTGATTCATCCGCAGATAAACCGTAGCTTTCAATAACATTCGACATGTGTTTCGTTTAGATTTTTTAATTTTTCAGATCTTGATAGGAACAAAATTTCTCATTTTCTACAGACAACTCCAATTGGTGTCGATAATTTTGGGTCCTTAGGTTTATCCGAAGTGTTAATTAAATTTATAGTAAATTGAGTTAGATTGTGAATGAGAGTGGAGATGACTAACGTAAATAAAAACACAAAGCAGTATTGAAAGATACATGAGTTTTATTGATTGATGTTTGACTTTTATTTATAGATCTTGTGTTATACTCCTCTGTTTCATAATATTAGTCGTTCAAGGTTGTTGTACGGGTATTAAAGAAAGTAATAATGATTTTGAAAGAACAAAAGAAAATAAATTTAATTGATTATTAATTATTATTATTATTATTTCATTTTTTATTTTATGTTATTAGATCGTTTTATAATCAAATTGAAACCATCTAAATAAAATTCAATTTAATAATATAAAATTCAATCATATCCGACTAGACTTACTAATTAGTTGAATAATTATATTTTGTTGGATTCTAATTAATTTGGTTTGTTTTTTTTTAGATTTAATTTAAATACGGATTCATGATTTGTGTCCGAAGTCAAATAAATAACTATATATATAAATTATATAAAAAAAATGTTATAAAATAGGTCACGGCTATTCTTAAAATGGTACGACCATAGAAAAAATATCCAAATAATATTCAAAGCATACCAATCAATTAGTAAAAAAATATTCAAATTTTACCCAAGTGGAAACCAATTTTGAGTCTTTTTCAGAACTCCCGAAATTTATAGGTACGAGTATAAGAAATCAAAACTTCAGGAAAAATTATAAAACTATATATTGTGAGAGTAGAGAGAGACAAAAGGGAAGGAACATGTAAGTTGTAATCTGGCCAACAGCAGGAGATTTGCATTTAATAATACACACTTGGATGTTGGTCTGTCTGTCTGTCTCTCGCTCTAAGCCTTTTTCTTTTTAGACTACTCACTCTCAATCATCTTTGTCTTTTATACCAAGCTTTTTAACACGTAATGTAGCTCCCTAGTATGATTAACTATTTTTTATTAGGATCTTACTACCCCTAATCTTTCTTGGAAAATGACACCATACCACAAGGGACGATCTCTTTCTTGCCAATAAAGATGTGTCAAGTGCACTAACCCCACGAAATAATGTATATCGAAGCCTTCTAGTTGTAGTTTGTGGAATCTGGATAAGTTAAAAGGCTAATCTTACTCTTATGTCATTTAGAGAACAATTAAATTTAAATTAATGGAGATAGTCGTGATAGCATCAAGTGGAAGCTAATAATTTTGATATGTTTAATTTAAAAAATTACCATTATAAGATTAATACTGAATACAACGATTCCTCATTTACAAAAAGTTTTGGAGCTCAGTCATTATGAAGAAGCGTTCATTTACAATTTGGAGGATTTTAAAAATTATAATTTCGATAGACACCGTTTTAAAAAAAAATTATATTGTCCCGAAATGTTAATTTTGTAATATAGTTTCTATCAACCATTTGTTTGTGGATCTCTTTGGTATAATTATCGATAACCACATGACCATTCACCATTTAATTAGCTGTTAATGTTTACCCATATAAGAACTTTTATTCCTCAATTAATCTGTTGGTGTTTCGGTTGTCTATAATCAAAGCTAAAACTAATAACATCAATATTACTTATGATATCATAAAAGATAAGGTTCTTAAAATGTTATTTAAGCTTGATTGTACCAATTTACTTACATTTAGAATTTGGTCTAGTGATATCCATTATGCTTTTAATCTAAGTTGTTTTAATCATAAAAAGAAGAAGAATACGGTTATCTTAGTTAAATGGACTCACCCTAATCATAATAGGCTAAAAATGAAAAACCGATGGTGCTTGCTCACATTCTCGTGAGGCAAGCGGTGACATTGTTATTAGGGACTCCTCTTGAACCTTGATCAAATCTATTTATAGGCTTTATGGGAAACAAACCTCTCTTATTGCTGAATTAAGGGCCCTTCTTGATGGCTTGACCATTCGTAAAGACCTGGACTATATATTTGTTGACATAGAGATTGAATCTCAGATTCTGGTTAATTGTCTAGATAATGGTCTATGTCCTTGATATATATATATCTCTTTTACTTTCTTGCTGTAGAAAGCTTATATCATCTCATATGTCTTTAAAATTTATACTAAGAGAGAAAAATTTCACGACTGAGTTGCGAAATATACTCTTAAGAAAATACATAATTGTTCTTTTTTCCTTGCATCTTTCTCCTCCCAATTTCAGGTTATCATCCTTTTAGAAAGTCTAGGTACTTAATACCTTAGCCTAGATAAAAGGTGATCATTGTCCCACTTTATTATCATTATTTCAATTTTTATATATTTCTTTAACTTTTAGTAAGCAGTTTACACCTGACCTACGTCTTTGTATTCTCATTGCTCGTGGGTTTCTTAGCAAAATCATCATCTTCAAGGGATCAACGTACTTATTGGAGCGAAAGATTTTGACTCAAGAATACATGGATCGAGCTAAAAATGTGCAACCTAGAAGTATAAGCAACATATCATCTACAATTGAAGCCAATATTTCAATTCAATTTTAGTATTTGTAATGCTTATAATTCTTTTAGTCTTATAGACATTAGTTTTCAACTTGTCTTTTTTTTTACTTTGTATTACAATAATTTATTTCTAAACAATAAATTTCACTTTTCTGGAAAAAGAAGTCACGAGAGTTTAGTAGAAATATCAGCCGAACAGGTTTGTTTGCACGTATTAGGTTTACTTAGATAATTATATTAGATCGATATAAATATGGGTGGGTTATTTAAAAATATATAGTTAATTTGGCATTGCTTTTAAAGATTTGAAGAAGTTGATGTAGAATCCGTCATAGACAAAATAAAGAAGTTAGGAACATACGATGTGAAAAGAACTCATCAACAAAATGCTCAAATTGCAAAAATGAATAAGACTTTACGTAAGAAAGTGAGATGTGTATTTTTTATAGTTGGAATAGACAATAATATTTTCTCAAGAAGTTGTTAACAATTTGTTTTTATATAATCAAAAAAATCCCCTCTACTGCACTAGAATACCAATTTACCTAAGAGAAATTGAGTTAAAGAAAACCAGTTTTATTCACTTAAGAGTGCTTGAATGTGTTGTTTATACACATATTAAGCAAGAAAAACTTCAACCAAGATCGCTAAAGTGTATATTTCTTGGTTATCCCGATATAGTGAAATGGTATAGGTTGTGGTGTTTGGAACTTGTGATTAAGAAGATCTTAAGTTGCCAGAGATGTGACATCAATAAAATTGAAATGCTACTGACTAAAATTTATTTTTACACTTAATAAGACCAAAGGTAGAGTTGATTTTGAGGTGAAGTTTGAAAAAAAAACATGAAGCATATGAAGTTGCTACTACTTCGAATGTTCAGACTGGAGAGAAACAAGAAGACATAAAAATGATATCAACAATGGTATTATCATTTCAATGATATTATCAAACTGAAATTGAAATATTAATGTTTTCCAATGATGATTACAATTATATCAACAATGGTATTATCAAACTCAAACCCTAATCCTCACATTGTTCATAATCACATTGATGCACTCTTCTCGACTTACGATACATTAAATGAGAAAAATTACACGATTTGGTCGGAGGTCATAAAAATACGTATTAATGATTGTAAGATGTGGAAGTACATTAGTAGTACTAAAATAAAGCATGTGGAGAGAAGTGAAGAGTATGCAAAATGCTACTTAAAAAATGATAAGGTGAAATGATGGTTTTGTGATTATCCACAATATTAATGATTATGCATATATGTTTGTGTGGAAACTGAAACATTGGATAAAACTAAAATCCTTGAGTAACATAGGAAATGTTTCACAAAAAAACTAATTATTCGATCTATTGCGACTTATTATGATGAATTAGCAAAAAATATTAAGAGATTAATTAACGTAACACGAGAAAAGGAGAAAGTGTTGAGTCCAACACCCTCGAAAGAATATATATATATATATATATATATATATATATATATATATATATATATATATATATATATATATATATATAACGTCTTAGGGTTCATATGTTCCCATATGTATTGGATAGTATGTATGATCAAGTACATGGTAAACATCTTTGAAAAGACTCTCCACTTTCTTTAGAGTAGTCTTACCAGACAATACGAAGGGTGTAATTTAAAAAATATGTGATGGGAACTCATGTACTTTTAACCGAGTCTTTAGTTTTTGCACTCAATTATTAAAATGGACAAATCCTCATAAAGAGACTTGTCTCATCCATCTTGGTATTGAGTGTACAAACCGTGAAGAGAAAAGGAATACAAAATGGAAGCGTTATAAAGTCATTGGGTATCCAATCATGATGGGATTTTACAAAGCGACCAAGGAAGAACATTAATGTGAAAGATGTTGGTATAAGTCCTCTTTTAGTGGATGTTGTCCAATCAAGTATGTAAACTAAATATCATTTTTCATATATAAATTCTTTGAATACTTAGGTTAATTGATTTTGGTACACCGGTTCACATGGTAAATGAAACTAGCATATTATCATCCATTATACATTCAAGTCATACCTCTATATACATAATTAATAATTGTTCTTCTTATATAGTTTGAGAATGTTACACTAGCATTTGGAATCATTGCCATTAAATTATGTCCTTATTATTCATAATTTAGATTCAAATATCTTATAAGTCAGTAAGATGATTTTTACACTTACATATATTGTGAAGTTTTGGCCTCAATTTTATATCTTTCAGGATATAATGACTCAACAAGTTCTTGCTGCGGTGTTAGAAAATACAATCTCTACTAGTCGGACATGTCTAATAGTTGATTATAGACGGTTCATTAGGTAAATAAACTCAGCTGAATTGAAGAACTAAACATACGTGTGGTTATTGTATCAATGAAAGGGTAATCTCTCATTTAGATATCTTCAAGAATTAAATTTCGTTGTTATTGAACTAGCTAAAATTTATCATGTTACATACTCTCTAAGTTTTAATAAAATATTAGAACCTTATATTATTATTCACTCGTATTCATTTGTTGTATAAAGCTTATTATTTTTTTGAATTTTATTGATGAGTGTACTAATATGATTTGGTATCGCTAGTTACTCATAAAGATGATGTCTTTGAAATATTTTAAAAAAAATTATCATGTGGGGTTGTCCCAATTCTAAAAGAGGATACAAGTGTATCAATATGATAATGAATGATATTTTACTAGTAATGATATGTCGAGATTCTTGACAAATAATAATATTCAACATCAAACCTTTAATATTTATACCCCACAATAAAATGCCTGAATAAATGAATACACATTTGTTTGAAGCGTGTATCTCTTTTTGGATTGAATATACCATTGAATTGTTGGGGAGATGCGTTAATTTTTTTATTACTTGATATAGCGCACACTATCTCAAGTTCTTGATTTGTTCACCCATTTCTAAGATATTCATGAACTTATTACTATCCATACATATCCAAACCTATCATCACGTAGTGTTGGATGTATTATCTTTGTTCATATACCTAAATATCAACGAAGAAAATACGATCATCGTGCTAAAAATGTGTGTTTCTTGGATAAACTAATTTTAAAAAGGTTTATTATTAGGTGTAGGCTAGAAGTAACTCGTCAACAAAATTCTTAGTATATGATTACATGGGTGTTTGAATTTTCGTTACATGTATAGGAAATAACTATTGAATATTGTAGAAGACTAGTGACCATTTGGTCGAAAAAAATATGTGTTGAGCAAAAGTAGGTTGGGCCCAAGAACGATGGCCTAAAGTGAGCTGATCAGAAGCACCACTCTGATCCGAAGTGCGTTGGGTGATAACAATAATGTGTCGAAGTAAAGTATTCTTATTTACTAGGTCTCATATATTATTTAGGAGTTGTTTCAGGATTTTATTAATGTACTTTAATTCAGAGCATCTGGTGAAGAATTAGAGTTTTCTCTAAACCTAAATATAATAATAATAATAATAATAATACTATTATGCAACATGCGATCTCATGGTGGCGTGAATCTGGTGGTACGGTTACGCGAGAAGATATTTCATGAGTGAGTGAAATAACTTTAGGTATTTTGAGAGATAAGTAAGGTGAGAGATAAATAATGGATATAGGGTTATGTGAATCACATAATCTTTTTTACAAAGAGAAATTGAGTCATTTGTGTCTGAAGATTCGTTATCTAACCTATTTATATATAAACGAGTGTATGTTCTCTATCGATGTATGATTTCTTCATAAGCTGAACCACGTTAAATATTATCTTGTGTGCTTGGTCTTATTGCACTTTCTTTTATTTGTTGCTCGTCTTTTACATGAAAATTAGATTGTTCTTTCGTAGGTTCATTTGATAGTATATCAGTTGTTGCCACAATCAACAGTCTAATGGTTCGCCCAATAGTTATCCTTTTTTTTATCATTTGAAGGGAATTTGTATATCTTTTTGTTCACTAAAACTAAAAAATTTCAATGAATAAGAAGTATCTTACTTTTTTGAAAATAAATGTTGAAATTAAAATTAAAAATAAGCTTAAAAGTGAAATAAAAAAACTCACTTATTTGTTTTTAGCTCTTGTTAAACTTTAATTTGAAAATTTGTTATTTGTCTTGACAATACTTAAGGTTTAAAATAACTCTACCCATTAACAATCTTGACACTTTATTTTCAAGCTACTCATTCTTCCGGTAGCAATAATTTCCTTTTAAAGCTTTAAAATATAGATTAATGCAGTTTTCTTCTAACTAGTAGTCATTTTCTTCAAAGAAGCCTCAGAGAAGACAAAACTCATAGAATAATCAACAGCCATGTAATAACTTATAGGGTATTACTTTGTTCTTGATTGGATTGTCTCTCAAACTAATTCTTCTTTATATAATTTATTATTACGCATGCCATTTTTCAATTCATAAAAAGGTGATTGGTTATTTCACTAGTCTTGAAAAACTAACACTTTGAAGCTAATAAGAAATGGTTATTCTGTAAAATTGAATCCACATAAATCCATCATTTCAAGATTCTCCAGAGTAGTATTGAGCATTTTTTAGGAGTGAAGTTGTTCCACATTCTTCTAAATAGGTTTGAACTATCTATTTTCTCTCTTACTTCATTCTAAGTTTTTTTGGTGTTGCAATCTCATTAATGACAAAATTCATTTACTTTGATCATTTTCATCCTCATTAACACTTAATATTTTTTTTTAATGTCTGAAGGTAAAATAGTGGCTTTCAACTTCGGCAAATCCCATACTTCATCCTGCGAAAATGTATATATATTTTCCTCAAATTCTGTATTTGAGTGAGAAGTGTATGAAATCTTTTTTATCACACCATCTATCAAGCCAAAAATGTATTTTCCATCTACCGGTTTTCAATAAACTAAACATTTTTGTAGTTTTCTAATCCTTATAAGTTTTTTCTAAATTGTTGAATAACTGTTTGTAATTTGAGCTTGCAAATGATGTATGTTTTTACTATATATAGAGCATATAAACTTTGACCATAAAATAGTATTTTCGTTAAACTTAAACCAAAGCTTACATTAGCATACATTTTGTATTTACTTTATACATTTAACATTCAGACCACCTTTAGAATATGGGTTGCATAAGGTATTCAAACTTTCCCAATTGACACTTTGTTTATCTTCTATAGAACACCAAAAACATTTATCTCATATTTTCTCAATCTTTGCAATCATAGTTTTAGGCAATTTGAAACTTTGTAGGTGATCAAAAGGGATGATCATTAGAACAAATTGAGTCAATCAAGCCAAAACATTATTTTCCCTCAACCAATATTCTAAAATGTAAACCTTTTTGCAGTTTTTCTAATCCTTATAAGTCTTTTCTAAATTGTTGAACTCTTGTTTGTTATTTGATCTTCCAAATGTTGTTTGTTTTTACAGTACATGAAGACTATAAACTTTTACCATAAAGTAGTATTTTCTTTAAACTTAAACCAAGATTACATGAGAATACATTTTGTATTTACTTTATACTTTTACCATTCAGACCACCGTCAACATATGGGTTGCATAAGGTATTCCAACTTGCCCAATTTATAGTTTGTTTATTTTCTATAAAGCCCTAAAAGAATTTATTAAACATACTCTCAATTCTGCAATCATAGTTTTAGGAAATTGGTAACTTTGTAGGTGATAAAAATGGATGATCATTAGACTATTTATTAAACATATTAAACAAGCTTACGACTCTTATTGTTTTTGTTGATGATATGGTTATTACTAAAATGGACTTAGTAGAAATGGAAGCACTAAAGAACTATCTGTCATAGAATTTCGAGATGAAAAAGAGATAGTTAAAATACTTTTTAAGCAATAAACTTGTAAGATCGAGTCATGGTATTTTCATGTCTCAACAAAATAATATATTAGATATTCTTGTAGAAACTGGAATGCTTGATCGAAAACTTGTGAATACATCAATTGAAGTAAATCATCACATTAGATTGTTTCCCGACCAAGTTTCATGTGACAAATGATGGTACCAAGCTTAGTTGGAAGACTAGTTTATCTCTCACATTAGATTTTTTCCCGACCAAGTTTCCTATTTATATTGTTGTTTTAAGGTTTTGTACAAGTATAAATGAAAATAATAATTTCTTTTCTTTTTTATAAAAATTAAAAAAGAAGAAGAAGCTAAACCGAATCGATGAAAAACAATAAATAATATTAAGTTTTGCATTGATATACTAAAATGGCATTTAAAATGAAATAACAAATATTATTCTAAAATAAAAATTATAATAGTAGAGATAAAGTATATATAATTTAAATATAAAATATATAGTTAAATATTAGATGAATAATAATAGTTTATATTTTATTTATTTATTATAATTAATAATAAATAGTTATATACTTTTTTACTAAAATTAAAAATATGATAAAGAACACAAAATAGAGTCTTAGATTTTCCAGTCAGACCAAGCTATAGGATATGACTGTTTGCGAGTACACAAATTTATCCACAAAAATAGAAAAGCTTCTAAAAAAGTCAAGGCAGAAACAAGGTAGATGCAGAGTATCCTCTCATTCAAAAAAACAAAAGAAACAATAAAATAATATTGGAAATTATCAAGCAAGTAAGTGATAGTCAAATATTTGATCTAAGAAACAATACTATCATTGATCTAACATATAAGGATGCAAGACATTCTTTAAGTTCATTTAAATCCTACACGGAAACGACAAAGACTATACCTAACGAACCTGTTTTTGAACATTATGGGATTTAATAAAATGATGACCATACAACCTAATAGTTCACCTTAAAGGACAATAAAAAACTATTAGCATATAAAAAATTCACCATAGTTGGAACGTTTACTAAATGTAAGCCTCAATTAAACTATATTCAAAAGTTTTTAGACTCCGTAACTTTGCAGGTGAAGTAATTATAACTGCTTTACACAAGAAACATTATAATAGAATTTTCCCTATAAGTTGATCATTGTAAGTTATGGAAAAGGAATGCGTGGTTGATTGGGAAATTTTCTATGAGATTGATCAAGTGGCAGCCATACTTTAATCTAAATATTGAATTTCCAACTACACCAGTCTGTATTATGTTTCCAACTCTCAACAAGCTCTTATACAATGAATGAATTATAAGATATGTAGCTTCCTATATTAGGTAATCCCTTGAAAGTCTGGGTTCTTGGAAAAAATAGGTCTAGGCATAATTGTTGATAGGTCTTGATAGAGTTAAATGTAACAAAGAAGCTTATCCATAAGGCTTCGATAGGTTGTGAAGAAAATGATGGATGTTGGATTGATATACTATATGGAGATGTTCATCCATACTAGAATGTGTGTTTTCATTTAGGTCATAATGATACAACATTTGAAAAGAGAGTTGTTCATGATAGGAATCAGATTGTTGAAACCCAACAATCACCTCAATCTCCTAAACTTACTAATAATACATCATCTAAACAAAGTAATAAGTGGGCGGCTAAAGTAACGTCCATTATCCTGAAAGGAAATGACTCAGTTATAATATATCCAACAAGGAAAACTGAGGATGATAATAATATGAGACATAAGAATCTTGAAGAGTAACAAGCCCATAACTGTTTTGTCTAAACAACATCCAAGAAACCTGTACAATGTAGAAAATACAAGAACTAAAAGAATCATAAATCATAAAATATATATAGTAAATTGAGACAGGAATAACATTTTCTACCTCAAATGATTATGAAAATCTAGCATAAGAACATAATTCTCCTAAGCATAAAATATAGGAAGTCTTCCAGCGTCTCATACACTCAGTAAAATGGAAGTTGATAAATATTTCAAGGAAATATTGAGTAATCAAGCTAAGGAAGCTAAAGGTAATACAATTATAACAAGATTTCTATCAAGGCTAATCAGTTACAAAAACCAATCATGACATCTTCTAGTAGTTATAAATGACTATTAAAATTCTGAATTGGAATGTTCGTAGAATTGGAAACAAAGCTACAAAGAGGAGGCTCAAGTCAATCAAAAGGGTTAAAAATATTGATTTTATGACTCTTTAAGAATCATTGACTGTTGTAGATAACCTGGAGAAAGTTCCTAAAAGTGTTGGCTTCCAAAACAATATTGCCAATATAAACAATAAAATCTGGTTAATATGGAATGGTGAATTCAAGTTTTATACTATATTAAATAATTCTCAATTTATTCATGTAAGTGTAAGTCATAAAACATTCGATAATTTTTTTATGGTAATGATTATCTATGCTAAATGTTTAAGAGAAAAACATATAGATCTTTGGAATAACTTAACGAAATTAGATAATAATTCTACGAAATAGATTGTGATGGGAGACTTTAATGTCATCTCATATGCTCATGAGCAGCTTTCATGATCTTCTTTATCTTTAAGAAGTATAGAAGAGTTCAATAATACCATTACATATTATTCTCTTGAGAAAACAAGCTTCATAAAAACTAAATATACATGATCCAATAATAGGAAGTGAAAGAGGTTAGACATGGTGCTTTATAACACTGTTTGGGCTGATTACTTTGAAGAAATAATGGTGAAACATATGGCTAAAACATGCACTAATCATACTCCTATGTGTATATCAATAACTGAGAGTCATAAAAAGATAAAGTCTCCCTTTCCATTTCAAAATATGTGGGTGCAAAACCAATATTTTATAAATATTATTGAACAACATTGAAATACCGAAATGGAAGGTCAACCTATGTTTGTGTTTTGGAATAGGCTTAAGAGGTTGAAACATAAGCTCAAAGTATGGAATATAAAGAAATTTGGTAATATCTTTAATGTTGTATTACAAGCTGAGGAGGAAGTTAAAGTATTGGAAAAAAAATGAGGAATCAAATGGTATTGCATAAAAGATTAATCTTTCAAAGGGCAAACTGTATATCTTCAGTTATTAACAAGAGAATAAACTTATTGCCAACAAAAATATAATTCTATATGGCTAAAAAATGGTGATAAGAATACAACTACTTATTATAACTATATCAAGACAACGAGAATGAACAATAAATTTTAGGAGTTACAGAAGAAAATGAATGGATAACGACCCATGACAAGCTAGGAAAATCTGTTGAATCTCACTTCAAATCAATCCTAACAGATCAGCCAAACCAAGAGAACACAAAAGAATTACATGATATCATTCATAATCTAATTACTGATGAAGATTCTATAATGTTAATAAAATCTTTTTCTGAAATAGACATCCATGATGTTAACAAAAATTTGAATCTTACAAGTCATGTTGGAATTGATGGCTTTAATGAAATGTTCTTCCAATACTGTTAGGATGTTATTAAGAAATATATTTTTTCTGTTATCACATAATTTCTTTAGAGCCAAGCTATTCCTCAAGGTATAACTGCTACCATAATTTATCTGATCTCAAAGGTAAGTGGCCCTCGAACTTGGAATGACTATGAGCCCATTAGTATTTGTACATTACTGAACAGAATCATATCAAAAATATTTAAATTATAATTTATCTTTAGTACTGCCCAAGAAAATCTCTGAAGATCAAAGAGGTTTTATCCATGGTAGAAGTATCTATGGAAATATCATATTGACTAAAGAGTTATCTCATGCTGTCAATAAAAAAGTTAGGGAAGACAACATTATGATTAAAGTAGATATATCAAAGGCCTTTGACAAATTATCATTTAAGTTTATTCTAAAGATCATGAAGCTATTTGGTTTGAGTAGCTCATCCCTATACAAAATTGCATGATAATAAACCAAACCTATTTCTCATGATGTCAATAAAAAAGTTACGAAAGACAACATTATGATCAAAGTAGATATAAGGCCTTTGACAAATTATCATTTAAGTTTGATCATGAAGTTATTTGGTTTCAGTAGCTCATTCTTATACAAAATTTCTTGTATAATAAACCAAGCATATTTCTCAATAATAATGAATAAAGAGACTCATTGATATTTGAAAGCCACTAATGGGATAAGACAAAGGGATCCTATATCCCCAAGTATTTTATTATAGCTGAGGCATACTTAATTAGAGGCTTAAAAATATGTTTGAAACAATAAATGAAACGAAATTAAACTCTAGAAGCTCATTAGTTATTCCTTGCTTAGCCTTTATGAATGAATTGTTTATTTTCAAAAATGTATAAGCTAACAATACTGATAGCTTAGAGAACTTCTTACAACACTATCAACTCATATATGTCCAGACTATTAATAAGGAAAAAACTAAGGTGATAACTTATGCTAGTATATCTTAAGCTAGAAATAATATGTAGGCTCACATTATGGCTTTCAGACTGGTCACCTGCCTATTTCATATCTATGAGTCACAA
This sequence comes from Limnanthes douglasii subsp. nivea, assembly GCA_036936605.1. Lineage (NCBI taxonomy): Eukaryota > Viridiplantae > Streptophyta > Magnoliopsida > Brassicales > Limnanthaceae > Limnanthes > Limnanthes douglasii. Next base: position 193,406,938 of record JAUPFV010000003.1, on the reverse strand, counting down.
TTACTTCTAATAATAAATATAGTAATTACAATTTAGGAGTAAAATAATAGAGAGGGAAGTCAAATAATTGTCATTTGGAGGTACTAATACTTATTTAGTATGTTTTAATGTATTTTCCATTCTATTAGGTTCAATGTTGTTGTATCCTTAAAATTATAATAAACAAATTGGAAATGATATGTAATAGGTTCCTCTAGGTCTCTAAGAAGGTTGCCAACACTATTAACTAGACTCGATGAAGCAACATTTGTAGGACTTATGAAGAAGGGTTAACCTGAGGGAATATCAAGACTTACAAGATACCTTCACTTGTAAGCTATAGTTTAGATTTAAAGAATATAAATCTATTTGGTCTAGGTATATGCATAATATATATTGTCCATATATTCATCCTCTTTAATTTAGATACTCAAGGAATGACTCTATAACATTTAAAATACTAATGAATATAACATACATTGCTGATGAATTTATATATTTAAAGGTAGGGAAATGAGAGATGGAATTTTGGATTGATAGATGGTGCGATCCCTTAACTTTCATTACAATATCAAGTAATGAGGATAACATATGGTATTCAAAATAAAACGTTAACATATTCTGAAATAAAGAAGGTTAGATAGTAGACAAACTTAAGGACTCAGTCTTGCGTTCTGATATTAAAAAAATCAAGAAGATCACTATCAAGGAAACAACGAAAGATACTATTAAATGGTCTTTGTCTACATATGGTGGCTTTAGTAATAATAGCACATGGAACAGATTGAGGACAAATGGTAATACGCCCAATCTATATAAGAAAATCTGGAATAATATTACTTCTAAAAAGTGCTCTATGCTACTATGCAAAATTATATACAATTGAATATTTTTGGTTCTATACTTCAAAGGAGGAATTTTTCTTTGGATTCCAAATGTCAGTTCTACGAGGATGTAAAAACTGTAAATCATTTGTTTGTTTCATGTAATGTTTCTTCGACAGTGAGGTGATATTTTTCTGGAGTGTTTAACATTATCTTAGATGCACACATAGTTCTAACTCATGAAACTCGATGTTGGTTCTGGTATATGAATAAGGATGTTCATATTAGAATAATTATCACCCTTATTATATGCTGGGCCTTATGGAGTTCTAGGAATATGGCTAAGTACGATAGTCACATATTTACTTCTAGTTATATAATCAGTTATGTTAAACATATTATAATAGGTTTGGATTATGCAAACTTGTTCAAAAGATGTCATTAGTCTAATGATTATAATACTGCTACTGTTATTGGCCGTTATAATCACTTAAGCAAGGTAAGGAAATGCACATTGTTCAGTTGGATACCTCCATTAATAAATAGATACAAGATGAACACTGATGGTTCTTGTGGGCTCAGTGGAGAAACTATTGGTGGTGGTCTAGTTGGAAACAACATGCGTGAAATAACTGATGGTTTTGGTAGACTTTATGGTAAGCTAGCTCTTATTTTTGTATGTGAAAGAATTTATTAGATGGTCTCTTGATTTGCAAGGATTTAAACATCACTAATGTGACATAAAAACTGATTTTCAAATTCCTATTGAGATGCTTCTTAAGGGTAATGCCCTTGGTTTATTGATACTCTTCTAGATTGTTGTAGGAAGTTAACAACTTCAAATATGACAATTACTCACATTTTCAGAGATCAAAACAAGACAGCTGGCTGTCTTTTCAAATAGACTAGGAAATGTAAAATAAAGCTGGATTTTAATATTTGTCAACTAATGGCTATCACTTTACTAGAAAGCATTGATATATGTTAGATAAGGCTATATGATTGATTAGTTATATGGTTACCATAAGAGTTGGTTTTGAGATTAAATAATAGGCATGCTAGTTAATCATATATATCTTATACATTTCAATAATAACAATGCCACTAGCAATTTCAAAGCATATTTTACCTCACGATTCGATGCTAAGTATTGTTTTTGTAGATCCGGTATCCATTAAAAAAGCTAAGCTTGAGCTAAAACTAGAATCAACAACAAAAACAAGGAAGAATGAAAGCTGGATACATTAAACATAAATGAAGAATTAAAACTGGAATTGAGAATTCAAATAGAAGAATACTCGAAATAGAATTAAAATTTAGCTTGAATCCAATGAAATGCTTTAAATGGAGTGCTGTAGTCATTTTCTCTTCATGGAAATATAGAATCTTAATGTAGAAAATTGAAAAAGAGTTTGGTGGCCTCAAAGTTTCTTATACATGAAAAATCATTTTTTGATAAAAAGAAGAAAAATGAAAGTAAGAAGAAAAGAACTTCATGCGAAAATGAATTTCTACAATGAGTCATTGAAGGTCTTTGTCAAGTTCTTATCCCAAGTTTCCTAAAAACTTTGGCGGCTACTGAAGATCCAAATTAACAATTTTTTTTTTAATTTTTTCAAAAAAAAAAACTTAATAGATGGACCTCTGGATTGTATAAGGTTAATAATTAATTAAAGGATGACTTTTAAAAAAAGTAATAATAATTTTTTATTACAATTAATTATAACAATAATTAGATTTTAATTATTCTTTTTATATATATTTTTTTAAATAGCGTTGAAATATTTATTTAATTATATAAAATAAAAACATTATTTTATCATTATAATGATCGAATTATAATAAGATTATGTATAATTTCGTACTCTTTGTCCGTGGATTAGATTCTTTGTTCGTTGGTACCGTCTTTTTAATCAACTAACAAAACCCTTAGAAGTTAGATTTAAGATATATACTGTTCGACATTTAAAGTAATTTCAACTTGAAAATGTCACTATGATAAACTAGAAACCAAAGGCTAGACCGATGATAATTTTAGCCGTCGACTGACGTTGGATCAAAGGGGGTGATCAGTCAACATCGTAAAGGTGCAGATGGTATCTAATCAAAGTGATCTTCTAAGCCAAGTTCTACTTTTGAATTTAAATTATATTTGGGGGGTTTAAAAAAGCCGTTGTAACGTGATTCTCATGGGCACAAACAAGCACAGCTATAGTAGGGTTTAGGGATGCGAAATGGGTCCACCCTCCATTCCGTTTAAATATTCGTTTCAAAATTGCTCAAACGAATTTGGATTCTCGAAACGACTCGTACCAAATTGATTTAAAGAATTATTTTAAAGCGGATCTAAACAATAATTGTTTTGATCTATGTGTAGAGACGGATCCCATGAGCCGATTCGAACCAAGTATAATAAGTTGCATAGTTTAAGTATAAAATTCTAAATCTTTCATTTTCATCGATGATTATTACTACAGTTAGTTTTGATTTTGAGGTTTTCTAAAACAAATAATCCTCTGTCACTCATGTGACCAAGACGTTAGTGCCCAAACTTATTTTCATCCTGTCTACTTTGGCTATTTCTCTTTAATGATGCTACTACAGTATCACATATAAAAACACTCCCATGGAGAATGTAAAGCCCCTTCTGCAAACTACCTATCATACATACCATTGAGCCTTTTATCACTTTGATTACACCATCTTCTGCATGGTACTTGTAACCTCGAGATTATAATGTCCCAAAATATATCAGGTTTGTATTTAATCCAGGAACATGCCAGCATGTCATCGGTCTAACAACCTCATTAAACGTTCTGATTCTGACGCTACAGATACTACCAATATGCAACAAATGATTGTTCCCTAAGTAGACACTTCCCTGCATTGGTTTGTAAGTATCGAGCCATTGTTTGAATTGACACATGTGATATATAGAGACAGTATCACGTACTCAAGAGCTTTTCCTACATTATGAACTCACAGACAACACATCTCCTCTATCACTGTTTTCACTATCGTCGGAATCGTTCACACCTCCAGCAAGATTCATTGTATTTTCCTTTTGATTTCTCCTCTTACCTTTCAGCGTCAGATAATATCTCCTATAGTGAACCTGCTCCCCGTATTCATAACATATTGAGTTCTTCACTTTTGATTTGGACCTCGAAAGTTTCATTTTTAAAGAACTCGCTTTGCCTCTAGATCTTCCCCTAGTCATAAGACCTTCCCCTTCCACCTATTTTTCTGACTGAAACTGTCTCAAATCCTTTAATTTTAGCACCGTTTTGACATCTACTAGTGATAACTTATCCTTACCATACATTATAATATCGATAAAGTTTTCATATGATGTTGGTAACGATCTCAAGACAAACAAAGTTTGATCCTCATCCTCAACGGTGATATTAATGTTCTCCGTGTCCATTATAATAAATTTAAATTATTTAAGTATTCAGTTATGGACATACCTTCTTTCAATATGAAATCTTACAAGTGTTTCTTTAAGTATAATCGGTTTTCCACTGATTTCTTTGAGTAAATTTCTCCCAAATTCTTCAATGTGTAGGCAACCGTCTTCTCACTACTAATCTCGCGAAGAATATTGTATTTCATACTCATTTGAATCCACCATAAATCCCTTTCTTGAAGATCTTGATTCTCTATTTCTTTCATCTATTATGGTAACTTATTATCCACAACTTTTGCAGTACCAATGAATATTTCAACTTAATCTTCCACAATGCAAAACTGGATTTCTTATCAATCTTTCAATCTTGTATTTTATTGATGTAGACATTATTGTGAAACCCTAATTGCAAACTCTAATTTCACAACCTAAGTTCTAATACCAATTGTTAGAATTTACTATGCAATGTGTCACCAATGCTCAAGCACATAACAAAATAAAACACATAAAAGAAAAGAGCACAAGATTTAACATGGTTCGAAAAATGTCTACATCCACGAGCGCTGCCAACGAAAAGTGTTTAATTATGATAGAAAACGGTTACAGATTTCAGATATCCTTTTGTGTAATCCTAATATACTATTTATAGAGAATAAATAGACTTGCTGGATAATGAACCCAATGGGCTCATATACACAAGACTAGGCACTATAATGCACATGATATATTTAAGCACAAAAGGTACACTTCCAATGTCATAATGATGTACCAGCGAACACGGTACACTATCAAGGTATTATTCGACTCCTATTTAACATTTTCACATATGTATTATATTGATAATTGTGTTTGTTTCAATTGTCTAGTAAGTGACAAATTCTTACAACTATTCATGTGATTTCTAAGCGAGGACATGCTATTTATTTTGGTATTGGACATATAAACTTTGGTACAATGATTACACCTAGTTTTATCAATATGCTCTTTCACAAACATGGTCAAATGATCACATACCTCTGACTTCGGCAGTTTATCTTTTTTGTTTATGTATTCTTTGTTTGACTCTAATGAGTATCCTCCATCTCAATTATTTCCATTCTTTTCCCATCTACACCAGCACTTTGTGTACCACTACCATCACCTCCTTATGACATACTGATTGCTGGTCTGAAATCAAGAAATGAATTATATATAAACACATTACATACAGATGACACAAAACACAAATACCAAAATAATAGATATGAACACAGAATACATATAATACATGTTTAATAAGATCTCAAATCAGGTAAGTATTTGACTATCTCACAAATAAAAGTTGAGATTTAGATTTGTGGTTGTGAGATCTCATATTTGTGAGTCTATTACAAATTGGGAGCAATTTAGGGATTTGAGTTTTAAGCTCGAAAAGGTTTTATATAAATTTATAAAGATTTAATCTATTTGACTATCCTTTACAAACTCTAATATGTAAATAAAAATATATATTGTATATTATATTAGTTCGGTCGGTTTTGATTGAAACTGGTTGTTTTTAATAAATAACTGAACCGAACTCAATTTTGGTTTTAAATGCCAACCGAACCGAACCAAATACATAAGAACACCGAACCGTCCGGATATCATCAGTTTAGTTTGGTTGATCGGTTTGTTTTGGTTTTTTCTCACTCTTAGATTTTATAAATATTCTTATATAAAAATAAATAAATATATTTATGTTAAATTTTCGATTTAGATATTAATTTTTTAAAAAAATATATAAGGTAATATACCAATAACTATTTGAAATCAATATCATTTACTAATAATCATCTGAAGTTTGAGATAGTACAAATAATCAATTAATTTTAGAACTTAAATCTTTTATAACCATCTCAACTTAATTTTTCAATAACCATCTCAACATTCTGTTAATATTCATATGCACTTCAATCGTTTTTTCTCTCATATATTTTTTATTTTTTAAACTTTCCAAACATACTACTGGTTTTGTTTTTTACGACAAACAAAACTAGATATATATCTATATATATTGAATTGTTTTGAACTGCATTTGGTTGTAAAAATAAAGGTGATCGGGTTGCGAAATAGGCTGTAAAAAGAAACTATTGTAATTAGGTCGCAAAAAAAAGAAATTGTGCTCTAATTATGTGTAAATGAGTAAATAAGAAGAAACGAGTTGCGTAAATAAGACTTTGGTTACAAAAAAGAAGTTGTATTCCAGTTGTGTAATTACATGAAAAATGTGTTGAGTACACATAAGGAAAAACGTTGCGTAAGTATGACTTTAGTTGTAAAATAAGATTGGGAAAAGTAGTTGTATTCTAGTTGTAAAATAACATATTATTTGGTCGTTAGAAAGCCAATGTGCTTGAGTTGCATAATTTTATTTGGTTGCAAAAAGAAAATAAAACAAAAATGTTCCAAAAATATCACTCATGGATTTTGTTTTGCTCGTCTTTCAAAAATAAAAACATATGTTATTTTAGGTTTCTTTGAGTTAGGGTTTGAAAGATATGGAGGTTTGAAGGTTAAAAATAATTACGAACACACAATTTGAAAAATTAAAGACAAACTAAAGTAATCTGTTAGTTGAAACCTCATGTAGTAGTTGATTTTATGTTGAAATATTTGAGATTTTAGTGAAATTTGTTTGCATAAATTTATAATGTAAAAGATTTGTGAGTTTCAATTTGAGAGAGAGAGAGAGTTAGTTTTGTAACTGAAAAAGAAGAGAGTTCTTGGTTTTTCTATTTATTATATTCGAAGAGTATTGTTGGTAGATTTTATGTTGTAAGCGGTTATTGATAAACTTAAAAATTTGGATGGTTATTGATGGCGTGAATAATTTATAATCAGAGAGAATTTTGGGTAGTTTATTAGTTGAGTATTAATTTTTAAGTAGAAGGAAGAGAGATAAGAGAGGTGTGTGCTAGTATTTCTATTTTTAGAAAATTTTCAACCCCCTTAGTGATGTTGGTTGGGATATTTATAATTATTTTTCCTTGACCCGTGGACCATATGGGTTAAACCTTATAATTGGGTCATTAATATGAGCTTCTAGGACCAAGAAATGAACTACTATGCATGTAGCTGAGTCATGGTTCCGCTCCAACTACTGTTCTTCCATTATCTTTTATTTGGTTTGTTTGAAAGGCCCTTAAGATATTATTAGGATTAGTAGAGATATGATTCAAGCAATATCCGAATTGATCATATAGCCCATTAGTTTTTTTTAAAAACTTTTAGAAGAGCTAGCTATATCAAATAATATCCAAACTGATCATCTGCATTCGAAGTGAATTCGAAGGGTCTACCGATCAACTCAAAGTTCGCTACTTTTTTATCAGCCTTCCGTTAAACGTGTCAGGTTTCAGTTGGACTTAATAGTCGTTTTCTCCTAGGGATGTACAGGTAAAATTTCCAAATTAAAGGGGTCTATAATAAATAGACTTTAATTATTACCTAGTCGATTCATTTTCCCTAGGTGAAACACTCAAGTTAACCGTTTAGTATATAAGTATGCTTTTTACTGTTTCTATTTCTAGAGTAAACCTAGAAGTCTCATAAACCTTCAACTTATCTAATGTTTTCCAAGGGTTTATGTTCACAAAAATAACTGCCTTAACCAAAGGATGTTGGCTTAACTTGTCTCAGTTAGGTAGAGAGAAAACAAAGGCTAGAATCTGAGCCACACTACCTACCTCTGTTGGTGGATTGATCATTGAAGAAGTATTTAAACCAGACATGAGTTCATCTTTTTGCAAACCAACATATTTTCCCAAGAAAAATTTCTCTACTCCATCTTCAATAAATTTTGAAAAATCAGAGCAACTAGAATCCCCAGTTCACTAACCAAAACAACCAAACGAAAAACCTTTTTTTAGAGCTAGAGCCATTAACAACCGTAAAACTCCATCCCCTTTCATTTCTATGGGTTCAGATATATGATATAGCCCGCCTCGAAGGATTACTAGGCTATCCAAAGCCAAAACTGAAACCCCACCTTTAAAAGAGCCAAAGAAGCCCAAAGAAGGTCCTTCAATGTAAAGTCTCGAACACTGCCAATTTTGGATCCACGCCCATCGACTTCTCCCATCAAATCTTCTTATATTGAGAAAGAAGATACTGAGCACAAATCGTTAGATCGGGCGCCAAAAATAATGGAGAAGATGGTGGAAGATAGTGGGCCAGACACCCCTCTAGAGACCTCCGAACACACTGGGGACACTAGTATAGTTCAGGGAAAGAACAAAACAGTGGAGAAGCTTCACACCAAACCGCTTCCGGAGTGCCTTGTTGGCCGAGTGGGGCCCAAATTCTCCAAGGTTAGTGTTAAGTACTTGCTAGCACTATAAATAATTTCTTATCTGTATAACCATACTGCTGAGTTGGATATAATAAGGAAGAGATGAGGCTTTTCAGATTCTATCGAGTTTAGAATTCCCATCCCTGATGAGACTCCAATAGATAGTAACATTGGGGAGCGAGTGGTATATACCGAAGTGCTAAACTGGGGACTTCAGTTTCCTTTGGACCCATATATAGTTAGATAATTTCATTTAGTAAAGCTATGTCCGAGTTAGTTAAGCCCCAATTCTTGGTATACCTTATTAACCAACATTATTGCTTCAAGGCTTCCCAAAATCACAATGCCTATGGAACAGTTTGCAGCTGTGGCCGGCTTATGTTGAAACCATCATATCCCTCAATAATATTTCAACATGGGGAATGATTACAAGTTGGTCAATGACTTGCTAGAAGCTGACAGACCCATGAGGAGTCGATTTATCTATATTAGTGGCGCTTGGGAGAATGGTAAAAAATCAGAAACAAGGAGAATCCAAGCTTGCTAACCAGATATTGGAAAAGATCAGGTAAATATTTAAGGATTCTTTTCAATGTATATTAATATCGATCTATACATCAGATAATTTTAACATTAACTCGTACTTCAGATTTGTTTTTCAGTGTTTTCCAAAATGTGCTTAGAACATTTGGAAGATGAACGGACCACCTTTACTAAACCGAATCAATGGGCCATGAAAAATTGGGAAGATAGTTTCCACAATTGCTCCACTGTATCTAACATGGTAAAGGCTCATCTATGGAGAACAAGCTCAATTGGAGATCTTTCTTGAGAAGAGTTCACCAACCCTCGTGAAGCTGCTGAAATATTCAAATGGATTGAAGAACAAAATGGTAAGATCTTCTTATCAGTTAGGAATAAGGCTCCTAGTCACCTTGATAAAATTAAGAAGAAAAAAAAGAAAAATGGAGACTCCTCTCAGATACTTCCCGATGCGGGTGGTTCGGGATTGCCATGAGAGATTTAATGTTGCACTATTGGAGGTTGTGGCAGTAACAGCTGGTGAGGCAGAAATGCCACCACCTTCCCCAAAAATCAAGAAGAAGAAAAAAGGGGTCAAGAGACGCCAGCAGGTAGTGATGACAAGACAAACATAAAAATAAAGTAGCTATCAGTCAGGAGATATTACTCCGATCCGAGATCATTCCTCCCACCATTCTTACTGAAATTCCTGCTGAAGAAGAGGTTCGTGCTGATATTTCCTCTCCAGTGTTCCCTACTGCTGACCAACCTCCTACTGAATTTGAGGTTAACCTAGATGATATATGGAACTTATAATTTAACGACTTTGACAAAGAGGATTTTGACTGACATTTCCTAAATCATCCAACATAGCCAACGCAGTGATTCTTGACGAAGAATCTTTTGAAGTGTCTGATGAGCATGGAACTCTGGGCCATGTAGTCTTAGGCTACAACATGCCCATAGTCAACTTAGAAAGGAAATTTAGAGCTTAAACAAAATATATTACTTCTCTCTAAAATGACAATCAAATCCTAAAGGTCCCCGTCGCATCTAAACAGAATAAGGTAGAGACTTTAAATAAGGAAAAAGAACAACTAAATACTAAGTTGAATCATGCCAAGGATGATCAAGAAAAAACACAAACCAGTTATACTGAACTGCAAACCTCCATCTCCCAAGAAGTTAAAAACTTGAATGAAGCATTGGCCGAGGAAAAGGCTATCAATGAACAACTGTTTAAAGAGAAAAAAGAATTACAAGATCTTCTCAAGAAAAGGGATGATCAAATCACCATTTTGAAGGACACAAGGGCTCAAGAGATAGCTTCTGCCAAGAATGAATATGCTGAGTGGGTGTTGAAGTTCGAGAGGGTGTTGAAGTTCATGGAACAAAGGGAATAATCTATTAAATATGATTTGGTTCTTTTGTTCCATGAAATGTTTCCTAAACGGTCTCTTGGGAAGCCGTGGGCCTTTGTGCCAGATGATGAAGTTACCTATCCTTCTTTGTCACATGGTGATAAATACAACATGACTTTGGATGATTCCGACTCTGATGAAGAGGCTGAGGAGGGCTCAAGCGATAAAAGAAAGTAGGAGGAAAAAAACGATGTTGAGAAGACAACAGAAATGAATGAGCTCTAAGGTTAATTTATTTTATGAGTTTATGCTTTGACCTGAAGTCCTTGGATAACCAAGGCATTTTGTTGTTTTATTCGGTTTTTCTTTTGTGAACTAAATTCCTTGGATGGCCAAGGCATTAATTGTAAAATGGGTTGAACATCTTTGATAATCCGACCAGTATTTTATGACTTTCGTTTATGTGTATTTTACCTTGTCTTTTTAATGTTTTTATTAGAATTCGATCATACTTAAAAGATGGTAAACATTAATCATATATGAACCCAATCAAGTATTTCAAACGTTTAATCATTCTTTAATATGTTCGAGCCATTCAAAAGTATTCCATCTGAATGCTAAAAGTGTTTAATATGTGTTTAATTTATCCGAACTATTCACATATATTTCAAGGTGTTTAATGGGTGTTTAATATGTCCAAACCAGTCATAGGTATTTCAAGGAGTTTAATAGTTGTTTAACTCATCCAGTCACCATCATAACTACAACAATTCATTAAAAAGGCAAATGATAGTATATTTATTAGGATCCGAACACCTCATTAAAACCTCCCAACGCCACCAGGGCAAGAAAGAGTATGCCCCCAAATATTTACAAGATGATTTTATTCTAAGTATAAATCTGAGATGTTCAATATTCCAAGGATGATTTAAAAAGTTGCCTTCTTTGTCTTGAAGTCTGTACGTTCCTTGCTTGATTTTTTCACATACCATGTATTGGCCTTCCCAATACAAAGCTAGCTTTCCAAATTGTTTCTCCTTGGTATGTAAAAACACTTTCCTTAACACTGTGTCCCTTTCTTAGAAAAATCTTATTTTAACTTTAGATGCAACTTCCTTCTCATCAAACCATGGTAGTGTGCTGTTCTCAAGTGTGCTTTTACCCTTCTTTCTTCAATTAGATCAAACTGACTTCTCACACCCATGCCACTATCTTGTTCGGAATAATTTTGTACTCTGAATGAAGGAAAAGTAGCTTCTATTGGTGTAATTGCATGCATTCCATAAACAAGAGAAAAAAAAGTCTCTTGAGTAGTTGTATGAGGAGTGATTCGGTATGCGTATAACACGTCTTGCAAATGGCTTGGCCATTTTCCCGCTGCTCCTTCCAAATTCTTTTTTAAACCCTTCAAAATTGTCCGATTAGCAACTTCGACCTGCCCATTAGCCTAAGGATAACAAGGAGAAGAGAAGCACTGTTGAATTCCTCGTGAGGTATATAATGCCTCAATGTATTTGTTGTTGAACTGATGACCATTATCTATAGTAATGCGTTTGGGAATTTCGCGAGCGACAACATATGTTGAAGAGGATAAGTTGTATCATTGCCTTTGACGTTGTTCCAGATAAGGGTGCAATTTCTATCCACTTAGAAAATGAGTCTATTGCCATAATTATAGTTCGAAAACCAACAAAGGCCATATAAAGTGGCCCACTAAATCTAGTGGCCATCTATCAAAGGGTATAGGTTCAGATACAGATTCCATGAGGACTGCCGGTACATGAATTTTATTTCTATATTTTTGACAAGGATCACATTTTTTTACCAAAGCTTTAACATCTGCCATTATAGTGGGCTAGTAGTATCATGCTGACAAAACTCTCATGGTTAAAGCTTTACAACCATAGTGTGGTGACCCCTCTCCATCGTGTAATTCAGATAAAACATTTTAAGATTCTTCAAAACCAAGGCAGCACAAGAAAGGCCTGCTGAAAGATTTTTTTATAAAGAACTCCTCTCAACATCAGAAACCACGAGCCTTGTATATTACTTGCTTATCCAAAATCATATCCGAAGGTAAAACTCCACTGGTAATAAACTGTTGGATTTCATATCTCCAATCTTTGGATTGTACGCCGGATATGTTCATACTCTCTTCAACTTCACCCTTCTTTCCTTGAATTGAGTCATTGGAAGGACATTATTGCATAAAGATGCAAGGGTATGCTTCAGAGTAAGCTATGGTGGCTAAGGAATCTGCCATAATATTTTTCGATATGGGGATATGTTCATATCAGATGCCTTTAAAAATTATGGCAATTTCCTTTAGCACTTGTGGATACTTTATCAAATGATCTTTTTTTAGTTTTAGACTACACTTGAGCCTGAAGATTAAGTAATTGAGACTCACTTACTAACTTGATCCTTTTTTGTTCCACATAATTGGGCTAACCTAAAACCAGCTATGTCGGCTTCGTACTCTGACTCATTATTGGATGTTCTAAAACCTAAGCATATAACTTGGTACATGGTGTCACCATAAGAAGAAGTTAAACAAACCCCGGCTCCATATCCCATCGTACTAGATCCGCCATATGTCCGGACTACCCACTTTTTATGGAAACTTATTACCCTGAACTTCTTCATAAGGTCTCTCAGTATGAAATTCTACCAAAAACTCAGCTACACTTAAAGCCTTGATTGTAGTTCGAGGTGAAAAATCGATATCATAGTCTCCCAGCTCAACTGACCATTTAGTCATTCTTTCTGATACGTTAACCTTTTGTAGCACGTTCTTTAAAGGAAAAGACGTCCGAACCGTGATAGAGTGAGGTTGAAAGTAGGGTCTAATTGTTTTAGCTGCTATCACCAGTGGCAAGGCTAATTTTTCTAACTTAAAGTAATTTTTCTCATCTTCTAATAAAGTTTTGCTTATATAATACACCAAACAAAGGTAATTATCCACTTCTCTTACCAGCACAACACTTACTGCATACTCCGGTATAGCCACATACATATAAAGTCTATCTCCTTGAATAGGCTTAAATAATGTATTGGGCGAAGCCAAATGCTTTTTGATTTCAAGGAAAGCTTGATCAGAATGTTGGGACCAATTGAAGTCTTTTGCATTCCCTAAAACTTGGAAAAACTGAGCGCACTTGTCCGTTCATCTCGAAATAAACTGATTTAAAGCAGCCAACCTTCCGGTTAGTATCTGGACTTCTTTAGCATTCTGAGGTGGATCCATGGCTAATATATTTAACCGATCCGGATCAGCCTGAATCCCTTTTCACTTATAATGTATCATAGAAACTTACCAGATCAGACTCTGAACGTACACTTCTCAGGGTTTAACTTCAAGTTGATAGCCTCTAAGTTAAAAAATGTTTCTTGGAGATCAGATATGTGATCTTCCTCCTTAGAGCTTTTCACCATCATGTCATCTATGTAAATCTCTATATTTTTGCTAATTTGGTTGGAAAATACCTTATTCAACAATCGCTGATAAGTAGCTTCAGCATTCTTTAATTCAAACAACATCTCCTTATAGCAATGAAACCTCATATCAGTAATAAAAGTAGTATGCTATTGATCATTGAGATCCATTCGTATCTGATTATACCCTAGAGGGAGGATCCATAAAAGACAATAACTTATTTTGTGGCGTAGAGTCTACCAGCTGGTCTATCCGGGGCACTAAGAAAGGATCTTTAGAGAAAACTCTATCTAGTTATGTGAATTAAATATACATACACCATTTCCCATTTTTTTTAATGACTAATAGTGGAGTAGTCGTCCAAATAGGGTATTGAGATTCCTTAATATGCCCCATTCTAGTTAACCGATCTACTTCTTGCACAATCACTTTAGATTTTTCTCTAAAAAAAGTCATTCTTCTCTGTATAACTAGCCCAATATCAGAACAGACTGATAGATTGTGACAAATCACATCGGCTGACAATTCTGTCACATCTTCATTGCACCATGCAAATACATGTAGATTGTTAGATAAAATAGATATTAATTTTTGTATTAACATTAATGGTAATTTGGCTCCAAATCTAACACTTTTGCCTTCTGGCATGCAATGAATTTCAATATCTTCAACTGGAATTACATTGTTGAGGGCCTCCTTCGAATCATCTATTTCATTTTGGTTGGCGAAGGCTCCACTAATTGTTATTCTTTGTTAATTTTTACTGCCTCCAATGACTTTGATGCAAGAGTAGTGACATAGCATTCACTAACTAGTTTTTGGCTGCTTCGGAAAACACCCACTTGACCTCCTACATCATATTTTAAACATTGGTGGACAGTGGAAGCCAGTACATGCATCATAGAAACCCAAGATCTATTGAATATGGTGTTGTAAGATGTTGGAAAATCAACCACAATGAACAACACCCTTACCATTTTTTTAAATGGTCCTTTACCCAATAATACTTCCTCTTTAAATTCCCCGATAACATTGGCAGAACTCCCCCTAAAGCCTACAATGGTTCTGTTTGAATGTTGGATGACTGGAGGATTTTTTATCTGTCTATAAGTACTAAAAAACAATATATTTGCCGAACTACCCGTATCAACCAAGATCCAACGTATATCATTGCTCGCAATAGATGCCCCTATCACAACAATATCTTAATGTGGGGCTGAAATATCTCTTAAATAATCTTCATAAAATATAATGAATGGAGTAGGGTTTTGGTAAAGATGTGCAGACATTTTACCCTATAATTGAGTTGTCAAAATGTTAACATGTCTTTTACTTGAACAACTTGAGGGTGTTGTAGCAGTATAAAATAGTAAATGATTCAAAAAGGTTGCGTAGACCGGAAACAGTTGTAACCTTATCTTCTATCACCCCAACTTGATTCAAATCTGGAACAAGATCGAGATATTCAGAGTCTACGTCAAGAATTTCAACAATCATCATGGCGTCTTATTGTTTGGATGCCCCCATACTTTATCCTGGACCGTTTGGTGAGGTTGTTCGGGGTGCATTGTTATTGGATTGAGATTTGGTATTATCTTTTTTACCGCCCGTTACCTTTTAACAAAGGCACCCAATTTTATTCTTTTAATGAGGTTATATATATAAACGAGTACTCATATTTTCTTTAGGAGACTGAATTGGGGTTGGCATTTTAAAATGCATAGTATTCCTAGTTTTATCATATATTGTAGCCATACTTTCACCTAGTTCGGCAAACCATTCAGGCTGAACCCATTGGCCCCTCTTGGGATTAGCTTGTTGGTTCTGGTTTTTGTTAGATTGATTTTTCTGGGTCGATATGATCCCTGTCCGGACTCTTTTAGCATATAATTAACAATAGCTTGAGATTGGGTAGTAACTTGGGGAATTGATGTTGTATCAACGGACTTATTTTGACGCGGTACTCTAGAATTCTTAGTTTCTTCAACCGTAATTTATTTTCTAACTTTATATAATATCCCTACCCAAGCCATCGCCTTCTTTTAAGTTACTGCATCAGCTAACATGCTCAGATTTAATCCTTATCTTAAAAAGGCGATGGACACCTGTTTAAAATAATCAGCTAACCCATTCTTCATATTCACAATTCGACTGATATATCTTTTAATGACTCGTTCGGCTCCTGGGCACAATGGATAATAGCATCACCATTCCCTTTGATCTCTCTACTTCCCAAAAATTGCCTTCTAATTTCCACCCAAAACATATAAAATTTTATTATGGATCCCCGTGGGAGACCGTTATACCACTTTAGGGCACTTCCTTTAAAGGTTTGTGAGAAAAGACAATGGGGATTGCTTCCAATCGTGACTTTGGCTAAATACTGTATCAGTATCACGAGTAGGAAAAATATGTGGTTCGGATTGAATAACAAATTGATCACTCAATAGATGATCAATGCCATAATATGTCGAACTTTTTAATATTCCTTGACTTTTATTATTTTTTATTTTACCTATCCTGTCTTTTTTTCTTAAATGTTTCTTAGTTAGCCTCAATTTCTTCTTTTGACGTCCCTTATCACTACTAGATAAAAGAGACTCATTAGAGTCAGAATTAGTGGATGAACCATCAGAAGAATCCGATGCACTCATAACTTTTCTAGTCTGATGCGTCTATTTAGATTTAATATGAGCTTTTGGGGATTGATCACTATCACCATAATCTTCTACACACACACACCACATGCATCAGATGTTTCCTTTACTGCTTTTTCAGCTCGATTTTCGGCCCTTAGAGCTTCAATTTCAGCCCTTAGCTGATCACATTCATCCTGCATGAATTATCTTTCAACTGTGTTGTGATTGACACGAGACATAGTAGTGTGCTCATTATTATCTCTTACACCTTCAACTTCAGGATGCAGAACATCTTGTGTGAGACACAATAGTGTGCTCATTTTCATCCCTTAGAGCTTCAATTTCAACCCTCTTAATGATGTTGGTTGAGGTATTTATAGTTGTTTTTCCTTGACTTATGGGTCATATGGGTCAAACCTTATAATTTATTCATTCATACGAGCCCCCAACCCCAAGAAATAAACTACTAGGCATGTACCTGTGTCATGGTTCCACTCAAATTGTTGTTCTTCCATTATCTTTTATTTGATTTGTCGAAATGAGAACAAAATATTTGTAATGAAAAGAAGAGCATAATTAGAGGTCTCAACAAAACCATGCCAATTTTGCTGTTGTTAATTTGATATATTGGTCTAAACTGGACCAAAACATTCACATTATTATCGTCCGTGTCGAACCAAATAAAATGAGTACAATACCCATAACCTAACCGAAGTGATTTATGTTTGAGATGTTTTGATAACAACTTACCAAAATGATCATAATTGAAAGCCATAAAGTTTTCCGAATTTATATTATCATATTATATCTCATTAAAACTCTCGCTTGCTAAACCACCATTAAATAGAGATTTTACTTTATCGAGAAACATATATTTATGCGGTAGTATTTAGCTTTGGAAGTTTTTATATTTATATTTTGATGTGGATAGAAACAAACTGATATTTTACAAAAATCTTCTTGATTGCTTAAAAACACAAATAAAATAGTATAGATAACCCTCATAAGCGTTCTAGAAAAATGATCAAAATTTTACTCAATTTGAATAATATTTGTACAAAGACGAAGAACACCACAATAAATCACTTTATTTAAACCAAAATAATATAATTTTAAAAAATAAAAAAATCTAAACAACCAAATTCATTGTTTGGTAAATAATAATTAGATGCATATGATATGATAACTAAGTGCAATAATTGATGGTTGAGCATACAGATCTACGCGTATAAAGTAATGAAGTTGACGTGCAAAGTTATAAAGAGAGATATTTGCAATTGCCGCATTGCTTGGTTTCCAGTCAAACTGACCATTGGAAAATAATACACGATCACTACATTAAATTTGTTTACTTTTTATATAAATTTTTGTTTCTAAAAAAATAAGCAAGAACCAAATTTTTTACGAGTCGATATTAACTTTGAGATATTTCATTAAGATAGTCATAATGAATAATTCTTTCTTTTTAAGTGAGTCGATAAATAATCTTTCTCATGTTGAACCAATAATGAACGACCAGGTTGAACCTGAGTTGGAGCCTTGCATAAACGCTTCTACATTGAAGGTTTTTCCAATGAACACGAAGTAACTTCCATTTGGATCCACATTCCCAGGTTGGCATCGATAAATTAAGATGTAAAGAGAAACCAAATTTTGGAATAAAAGAGGAATAAAATGGTACCTAGAGCTCGACTCTAATATTTATGATGGTTGAATCCTCTACCACTAATCTATTTTGAAGTCTCTAGAATTTCCATATTATTGATCCCATCAAGATAGATTTGACAATGCCAATCTTAGTGAAAATATCTAGAGAGAAATATTCATCTTGGCCGATTGAAGTTGTGGGTTCTCTAATGAAGAAAGAGATGATACTTGATAATGTAAATGTTTGGCTTCCAATTGAGACACAAAATCTAACTGACGATATATTGTTTTTACTTTTATCTTTAATTTTAGGGTTTGGTTTCCTTTACATCCCATACATCTAGATTATTTCACACTCGAAGAGATCTTCCCGAGCCAGCTATTTTCGAACGAGTGGAAGCTTCTTTTAACAACAATATTAATCTCGAGTAGTTAAAATTATCTTTATCATGAAAGAAGTTTTTCACTTAAAACTATATGATCAATTAGTAAGAACTCATATTATTACATGTTAATGATCAATGTATTTATAATGATTACAGATTTGACTAATCTAATAGATTCATACATAACTTGGAAACACTCATTTGTTTTTATTAGTGGGACATGCTGGACTAGCAAACCATATTTTCATCTTCTAAACCTTAATACTCTGAAATTTCTGAAATAAGTAATCTTTCATATGTTTAAATGATGTTCTTATATTATGAGTCTTACAAATTAAGTGCTATTATTCTATGAAAAATGCTCTCAAAATTTTTAGAACTTTGTAAAAAAGTCGAAAAAAGTGCACTTGATAACCATCAAATGATACCGAATTTAGAGAGCTTTGTGAAGTCTAGACTAGTTTATGTCTTTGTGAAATATTCTCCTCGCGACTATGGTTAAGACTCCTAGTTAAACAAGAACATTCAAATCAACTAGAGTGCAAAGTACATCTTCTTTTCCCGGTTAAAATAAAATATGTTAAAATTTGTGAAAGAAGTGTCTTTTTCTGTTTGGCTAGCCGAGGTAATATCTAAGGGTTAAATAAAAATTGGGGAAGGTTCGGGGGTTAATAAGGCTTATCAAACAAATGAATAATAACAAAAGATTGGAGAAGATCTAACAAAAACCCGAGTCAACCAAAAGAAATCAAGCCACATAAGATGGAGACACAAAATGGTATGAAAAATATATTACCAAAACATGAGTGGAAAATATTCAGAAAGTTGGACACACTATAGTGACCAAAACTACCAAGGTTGTTGAATAAATGAACTTTTACCCATTATAATTTGTCATACCATAGCTTATTATCCTTGAATTCCAAACCTTATGAACCTATAAATGTGATTCAACTATCAAGCCTCGTTGACTATGATTGACTTGTAAGAGGAGTTTTTGCCTAATTAACACAACACTAAGGAAACTTTATAAAATGACCATACAGAGGAGTTAATAACATAAATGGAAATTTTGGCATGTGTTCGAACCATACTAGAGACCCACCACATATAAGATGGATATCGTAGCTTGAAAAATTGTAATAGCGGCTCAACGTTGATACATTGAATATTTTTTTATCATACACAATTTTTTTATGAATTATACTTGGTGTGGATTTTTTGCATTTATATTATGTTTAACACTTTTGTAGTGGTTCAAAGTATAAAATCGAGTGATGATTCTAATTTGCTGGATTTGAGTTAACTGCTAAAAATGGTCGATGATCGACCAGATTTCGAATGACGTAGCTAACTAAAAGGTCGAGAATCAACATAACAATTTTAGAAAAAGATGATAGAAAATTTATTTCCAAAACAATGGCTCATGCTTGACCTCAAAAGATATTAAAATATACTTAAAAGACTTTATACCATACCTAAGAGACTTTACATGATACATAAAAGACCCTCGGCCGAATCTAACGGTTTTGCATATGGGTGAAGACTTCAAATGATATTTGTACCAATAATACTTGGTTTTCAAGAGACACGTAACCAACGGTTACTAATAGTACAAAAAGATAAAATAAAAGCAGGCCTAAGCTTCCACGATATGGAGCTTTAAGAAATGGAAGAGGTTGGCCAAAAATTTCCAAAGTATAAAGTCAAAAACTCGAGGAAACCATGGTTCTGAGCTTTCATTACTTTCACTAAGTTAGAATTTGATTGATTTTAGAAGTATGTTCCCTACCTCGTAGGCCTAAAAGAGTGTCATGATGTTCTGACACCTTTATAAACAAGACCGAATTAGAGATAATGGTAAAATTGAGACTAAGACAATGTATTTTAATGATATGAAAAATCCCCAACAAATTTGCCACATCAGTGTCATCCTCAACAAAAACTCGAAAAAATTCCCACTACGAAGTATGATAGTTTTCAACTATTCAAAACACCCCATCAAATTTCTCTTCCTTCCCTATCACTCTACCATATATCCTACCATATTTTTATTTTTATTTTTTCGTTACTTATTATACATTTATATTAAAGTTATAGTTATTAAAACAAGTAATTTTAATTAAATAATAAATAATATATCATATCTTTAAATTTAAATTATAAAATTAAATTTGGTTCGATTTTCTAAAAAATTCAAATTTTTAGCAGAAAAAATAATTTACATTTTACCAAAACAACACACATTATTATTGATCAGTTAAAAAATATAAATAAATGATTGCAAACAAACAAGAAAAAAGTACATAAATTACTATGAGCACAAAAAAAACTTGGTGAAGTAGTGAAATACGGGCTAAAAAGCTCAAGGCATTTTTAATATTTTGAAAGTCTTTGAATGACCAATGCAATAAAAAATATAAAATTTTGGTTATTTTTTGGTTTTAAAATATAGAACTCAACTAATGGATGTTTTCTTCTATACGTTATGTTGCATTTTATATTTATTATTCATTGGGTGAACGAAACAACTTATTGAAAATTAAAGTTACATTTTTTTCTCGTAAGCTATCCCATTTTCTCGAAGGAAACTTCGTAAGTGAGTGATATAACTGCTTGGCTTAGAAGAAGCTTGATCGTCTGGAATGTTCTTACATTTCTTCTTTTCTTAGTTTTTATATATCTTTTAAAGAAACCAAATAATCTGAAGTATACTAACCCAAAGGTTTACGCATAGTGATAATTTTACTAGGTCGAGTTTAACTGTTTCAGCCTAAAATCCTTGAAGCAATTATTTTTAGGTTTAAACTGAAATAAACAGTTCTTACGATAGTGTTAAGGTAAAATTAACTTTTAATAACATTACATAACAGGTCAAATCCTTCTCAAGCCACTAGATATGGAAAAAATACACCACCATACATAAAAAATCAAGGAAGAAAATTTACACATTATACAAATTTTGAACACATTGTGAAATCTACAACTTTAGATTTTCAATGTTCCACAGATGAGGTAATTGTTGACCTTAATTATTTTTTTAAGTTTTAATTTAGTTAGGATCGTATAAGGTTATTCTCATTTTAGACTGAGTTTGGCTAAGGTTTTATCTTTAATATGCATAAATATATTTTTTAAGTACTTGATCACCTAATTGAATTTGATGTAGCACACTTTAGAATCGTATATGTTTTTTCTTAGGGTTCAATAACTCTCCATATGAACACATTGTTCAAACTCTTTTCCTCAATCATGACTATATCCGCATAATGATCCTAAATATTAGTCATCTAGTTATAGGTGGAAAATTGAAACTAAAGGATCATAGTTTCAGCCGAGATTAGTTTTTTTATACCATATACAATAAAAAAATGGTTTTGGGGACGTTCTGAGAAAAATGATGCAATATGGTCGGAGAACCCCTTATAAAGTGTTTGAAATTTTCCTAGTTACTCCTTCTAGAAGGGGTCGAATCCAAATTTTATCAAAAAATGAGCAAAGATCCAAGCCTTGATCGTAGTGTGTGTCTTAAATTGAATGGTATAATGTCCCATTTTGACATATCATTGTGCTAAGATTCCAAATGCATGAGGTTTTTGTAACACATTACGGGATGAAAAAAGATTTAGAGAATAATTAAATGCATGAAAATAAGGTTGCAGTTTTCGGGTTGCAAACAGTAATGCAAAATCAAGTTTTTCTAAGTGTAGGTATTGTATTTTAATTTCAAAAAAGATTTGCTAACATAGTAAACAACACGCATGAATGATCTCTCTTCCCAAACGAAAACAACTGATACTACATAGTTGGATACGTAAAATATAAATATAGTGACTCACTCGGGTTATGCTTTGATAAAATTATAGTAGAGAAAATATGTTTATTAGTTTTTTGAAAAGCTACATAACACTCTAGGGTCCTACTGAAAACAATCCAAGGTCGAGAAGAGTAAGTTATAAATCACTTAAGAGCGATGAAATGACCATAATAAAATTGAAATTGTTTAAAGGAACGAGGATTCTCCATAGCTTCAAGGTGGAGATCTTGGCTAAATCGACCTTGATACCTTTCCTACGAACCGAGTATACCTAAATCTTACTAAAAAAATGCTAAAATTACATTTATGAGGTTTAGTTTCAAATTGACCAAAAGAAGATCCTCTAAGGTTTAACTAAGGCTGCCCAGATTACTACAGTCTTTCCTAGCGGTGAAAAGCATGTCATTAATGTATGCATGAAGATTACGACTGATCTAATGAAAAAAGTTGTTATTTACAATATATTGATTTATAACTCCAATATTCTTGAGACTGAAAGATATCACTTTATGAAAAACAAAAACTTATTATATACATAAATCTAATATATAATTGATAATTTTAGTGCATAAAAAGTGATTATAACCGTACTAGGAATCCTTAAAGAAGAATATCTGGCTAATCTGCGTATACCAACCGATCAATTTTCAAAATTAAGCTTAAGTATTTTGGGCATACATTGTTGGAATTTTTTAAATTAAGACGCGTACACCACTTACTACTTTTTAAATATCAATGAAGATGTTTTTCATTCAAACAAGATAAGTTGGATATGAAATGCTACCAGATTAGATCATAAAATACCTTATGCCTCCCACATGAACGCATCCACATTCTCAATAAGAAATGCTACCAGATTAGATCATAAAATACCTTATGCCTCCCACATGAACGCATCCACATTCTCAATAAGAAATGCTACCAGATTAGATCATAAAATACCTTATGCCTCCCACATGAACGCATCCACATTCTCAATAAGAAATGCTATCATATTAGATTATAAAATACCTTATATATCATTTCCTTATGAAGTAATCAGCCACCATTGAGAGTAATTGTAACTACGAATTTGCATGGATCTACATAATAACAGATATATTATGGGTAATCTATCATATCTAGGACTATATATGTCCCATATAATTCCTAGTTTTTAGGCTCTAATGAAACAAAATAGCATTTCCAAATCGTTTGCTGATTTCCTTAGATTAACCAAATCTGGTTGTTAACCACATAAGAAAAATATGATGGAACGTAAACACAGTCACGTGTATTATATCAAGTAAATATCGACTAAAAGAGTATATATAAAAATGAAGTGCCTACAATAAAGAAAATCAATTGTACATGCTTTTTGTAAACCCGTTATCGTAGGATCGAGCACTGTAAAACTATTTAACTTTTTTATGAAGGTTGAATAGTATTCATGTCATGAATCTTGTCATAAGTAATTTTAAAAAATAAACTTTCTAAGATTTTAATATTTTTCATGATATGTCAAACCTCTATCTCGACATTCATTAAAATATAATAATCGTTTTTATGTGGTCCAACGATTGTCTGCAAGTCATTATCGTATAATTAGATAACTGAGTATGGCTGTCGATACATATGTTACAAGGTCTGACCTTACTACTAAATTTCTACATCTCTACATAAGTCTTTTTGGAAGAATGAGTGGTACCGGCCAAAAAGTCTCCCTTGAGGTATTTGAAACTATTTTTTGATCTGATTTAGCATCAAGGTACTCATCAATTTTTTAAAACATCAACAACGTCTCAACTTTCTTAAGTGCAACAAAATGAGGAAATGTTTGGAGTGAGAGATTGGTTTGAGGTGTTTGCTTTGGTTTTGTATTTGTCTATTTTAGATTGGAACGTACACGACTCTTTGTGATATTTGCAATATTTATTATGATTATCCTTGTCATTTGGGTGGTGACAATCGTTAGCTTCCGAAAATGAGCCATATCTTTAGGGACGATAAAGTATATATCAAGTATATTTTATATTATTGGTTTTGGTTTTATTATTTTAGTTCATTGGTTTAGCCTTTGTTTGGTGCATAGAACCTGAGTTAAAAATTTAAATTGATGCTATAATAAGTGGCTCAAGAAAATGAATATATATATATATATATAGATAAAAGATGGAAAGAAAGGTAAGCATTTTATACTTTAGGAAGCCGCATAGATATGGTTTTATCAACTTTGACATGAGCTTAAATGTTTTCCAGTATGTCTCTAAAAGTCAATGCATTTCTGTTTATTATATCTTCAACGAAGAGGCGACATAATCCCATGCATATAAGCAGAACAAGTCACAACTTTATGAAATTTAAAGAGAAATATTATTAATTCTAAAAAACCTTTGAATATAGTAATGTAAACTTTTAGTTGGTTCTACCTTGCATTGAATAATAAAGTCAATATCGCTTATATTCACTTTATTTTCTATAAACTAGCCTCAAAACAAATTTAAAAAATCTCTAAAGTGGTGAATGGAACCTGAGGGTAGCTGACTGTAGCAAACGACGATACTTCCTCAAAAACTAATAGAGGAAGCTCGATACATTAGTTTTTTATCCAATCCGAGACCCGAGTATTTTGTTTTAAAATTTCTTTATGTGATGCTCAGGGTCATTAGAGTTATCGTACTTTTCCATTTTGTATTAACTTAAATTTTGCAGAAAAATATTGCTAAACTTATGGTGCAAAAAACGATAAATATAAAGTATATTTGGTTCGGCCATGGACTCCAAAAAAGAAATGTTTGGCTAAGCACCAAGGTTAAAGTTTGGCTTAGTACCAAGGTTGAGGTCTGACATAGTAATATGATTAAGATTCAAATAAGCATCCGAAATTGTATAATTTATCATGTGTGATGGTCCATACTAAAGTGATTCTGAAGATGAAAATTTTAGCCCAAACATATGGTAGAAGAAAGGAAATTCGTTCGGTTGCAACGACGCGGAGAAAGGAATATAATTTTAAGAGTCTAAAGACATATACGTACGAGTTGAATGTAACCATAATGGATGAGACAAGAAACTGGTAAGCTTGGGCATAAATGATAGTTCATTGAATGGTTATGACTTCTTGCACCATAATTTAAATTGTGCTCATATGCTTATTGGCGTTAAGAGGATACTATTCAGCTTCTACATAAAAATTATGAATTAAAATATATAGATATCTGTCTATTAAATATTCTTACATATATATAATTTAAACTTTATCTAAATCTTTGATCATTTGTTTCTCCATTATGAGAGTGATGACATTGATAGTTCCTTAAGAAAAAAAGTACCATAGCGGATGACAGTATTTTCTTAATAACACGATCATTATATATATAATGTTTCTTGATCGAAGCTTCACAAATATGACTCAAATTGAAGATATTTCCACTCCATAATCATGAAAATTTATTTTATTTGAAGCTTTGGATCAGACATAATTGATGAACTATAAAAAACCGATATTGTTAATGGCGGGATAAACCAATGTTTGAATTTTACTATTTAAAAAAGAAAATTCTCTAAAAACGTAAAATATTTCAATATATGATATCTATGATTCATGTTGGGTTTCACGATGGATATAACTCATTCGAGAATTTTTTTCATTTAAAAATAAAGTTGTTAACGAGAAATATTTGCGATATGGTGAATAATATATGAAAAAAACAATAATGAATAATACCAACAAATAATCTAATTATCTTATATTAATTCATCATCTAGGTTATTCAAATTATATGGATAACAAAAATGGATAAATACCACCGTGGAAGCATGCGCTACTTTTCTAATTATATCAATTATAAAACTATTATTTTTATCGGTTATTTTCTCTTACCTATAAAAATAAGACATTAATGTAATTTGATCTAGTGTTAGAAGTCTAATTCCACATAAATACCAAATTATATTAATTATTTCTTTTTAATACTAATTATTTTTGAAAATCCTAAAATATCATTGTCTTTTTTTGTCTTTCTCTTTTCCTGCAACCGTATCGGAAAACCAAACCTAGGTCTCTAGCAGTTGCCTCGTCTCTCAAGAACTTGACGGAGGCAGTCGCTTTCCTGTGAAAAGCAGTTGAAATTCATAAGCGTGTTCTGTTAGACTCTAACGTTTACGCTATTTATGACAATAACGATGAGCTTGAATTTATTAGTATATCGAGGAATATTGTCGCAAGTCTGTTCACTCACCTGAAATTGGTGTCGGAGCTATGTGGGCCGAATAAAGTATATTTATAATCCATTATTACTAAAAAAATTATTGTTTCGATTTGATTATGTGAGGATTTTACTCCTGCTTAATTACAATTTTGTTTGATTCGATATTGTAAAGTTAGACTTTCAATTGCATATAGGATATTTAGTGTGATTTGAACTTAGTCAAATAGAATGAAACTTTGACTATTAATCATCTTAAAGTTTCTCTCCAACTCTAAGGTGACTTCCTAATAGAAATATTTTTTTCCATACAACATTTTGAAGATGAAGCAAAATTAGCATGAGACTTAACTAGAAAACTATACTACATGTTTTATTTTTACTAGACTAAAACACTTTAACTCAAGTTTCATACATATGTTGTGTTGTAGTTCCCTTTTCAAAAAATCAAATGGTTACATAATTCGAAACACTTAATGTTTCTCTCCTTGGGTTGAGTGAATAACTGAAGTTTCTAGCTCTCTTACTGATTTTGGATCATATTATATGTTAGGTTAGGGTGGTAGATGCACCCGATACAACAGCTCTATCACAAGCATGAAAATCATGGATGAAAGAACATATAAAGGTAATAGGAAACGTTCTACCAAACAACGCATCCAGAAACACTATTTGGGTCAGGAAACCTCAAAACAAAAAACCCAATCTTCAACTCACATCGGGTCGCCATGTCCAACTAACTGTTTCTTTGGAAGAACTCATCGACTGGCTCATAAAAGAGAATAAAGTGGTAAATTTTATCAAAGGATAAAAAATTTCCATGTTGTGTGGATTTCCACATAAAGTAATCAGCATTCTTGAAAGCGAAATAGTAGATTACGAGGGCGTTAATGTACTTGAGGAACATGTATTACAAAGTAAACATTTCATAGTTGTTTATTAGTTTTGTTCATCAACTTATTATGTATCTTTAGTGGCTTTGAACAGTATATCGTCCCTCGACTATCGCGTTTGGTGGCAGATAGTCCCTTGACTTTCAAATGTCCGTTGACAGTCCCTGGACTATTGCGTTTGGATAAAGTTAATCCACCAAATCCTCTGATCCATGAGAGGCTGCCACCTGTCACCATAGTCCCCGGATTTTTGTATCACCACTAGTCCCTTGAGTTTAGTTATCTGTAATATTCTACATTTTGGGTTTGATCTAAACTCAAGGGACTAGTGGTGATACAAAAATATGGGGACTATGGTGACAGGTGGCAGCCTCTCATGGATCAGAGGATCTGGTGGACTAACTTTATCCAAACGCGATAGTCGAGGGACTGCCAACGGACATTTGAAAGTCAAGGGACTATCTGCCACCAAACGCGATAGTCGAGGGACGATCTACTGTTCAATGCCTATCTTTAGTTCATTTGTTATTGATAGTTTCACCACAAACTATAAACTGGTTAACAAGATTATGTTTTCGTTATTTTATAATTTTTATTCATTTATTAGAAAACATTTCAAGTGAATAATGAATAATTACTTTTAATAAGTTTTCTTAGAAGGTTTTCGATATCTATTTGTATGGATTTCCTCTATACTGCTCGAACGAGCTAGCTAGGAATTGTTTTGACCCTAACATTAAATCTACATGTCTTCTTTTGAATAAACTTAAGTAATTTTAAATCTTAGAGTGTGATTATATATTGTGTATTTTTAGGTTTAGATATTTTTGAGTCAAACTTGTTGTGGTTTCAGGTGAAGACGTGGCAAAAGAACAATCACACTCATATTTGTTTTTTAAAATCATTGTGTTAATTTGTTATGAATTTGTGGCCTAATTGTTTATTTCACATACAAAAATCTCTAAAAAATATTTCTAGAAGACAAGTCTTTTTTTTGGAGCTCGTAGCCGAGTACACTGCAAAGGTCGAATTCCACTTTTGAGAAAAAGTAGGTAAAGATATTAACTATAGTAGGTAAATATATTAACTAGACCACGATTTTGCAGGAGGATGGCTTCTTGATAGTGATGAAAATAAACGAGAGCGGTTTCTTATAAATTCACCAAGTAGTCAAGTTTAAGTAGTTGTAGTATGTGCTTGTTTTTTTATAAATTCACTTAGTCAAGTTTACGCAGTTGTCGTATGTTGTTGAGTCGTAGAAGTTGTATATGTAAACTTTAGGAGTCTTGTATAATATGATCATTGATCAACCTTTATATTGTAGCAACATTCATGAATAAAAAGTTATCTTGATGGCACGTGATGAAATGATATCATTTTTATTGACTTCTTGAATAAACAAAATCTACTATTAATTAGTATTGGTAATTAGCAGTATTAATCTGCTAATTAGCAATGTTAAAATTTTAAAAGTATTAATTTAGTTTTTTAACAATTTTAATTTTATTTTCTGAAACATATCAAATAGACTACTTGTTTGATTCGTCTCGTAAATATAAACACAATGGTAGTTTCTGTTTTATTTTTAGAATTACAAATCAAAAGATAAGGTATTTTAAAAAAAAAACACTTATTTTTTCTAAGTTAGTGTATAATTTTACAATAATAAACAATGGTAATAGAATATTTTGTTTAGAGCTTAATACCAAATATGAATAAATCCTGCTTGGTATCAAATACTGATTTTGGACTAATCTTAGAACTTATATGGGAATCATTTTTTTTATTTTTTTAAATTATAATATAATATAATTTTTAAATTTTAATTATATATAAATCTAGATATTTATATTTTTATTAATATTCATATATAAAATCATATAAAACTAATATTTTATAACTAAACAAAATATTAGTTATTTAAATATTATATATATAAATATATAATAATATTCATTTACGTGTCATTCTCTTGCTCATTAAGTAGATTTTATCTTAAGTACGATTAATTAAGAATATATATTAGCGGTTATTTTTCATATTATTCTTAAGTACGATTAATTAAGAATATATAATTAAGAATATATATTAGCGGTTATTTTTCATATTATTCTTAAGTACGATTAATTAAGAATATATATTAGCGGTTATTTTTCATATTATTCTTATGCTACATACAATACTAGATTCATATAATTTATTGATGGTGATAATGTGATTATTGTTGCGGGATTTAATCTTTTTATATTGATAAATTCTTAGTCTTTTACTATTTATCTTCATGTGCCAGATTTTTTTTTTCTGGGGGAACCCGCAGCCGCTACTCAGAGTGCAATGAGTGCGCACAGGATAAACCCTCAGTCTGACGCGATAGCCTGCAAACCAACGCAAGAAGGTAAACCACACAAGGTGACAGGCTCAGCCGAGAAAGCGTATGTAGAGGGACTCGAACTCATGACCTTTGGTCACAAACACACCATATTCAACCAACTCGGCTACCCCCTTGGGGGCAATTCATGTGCCAGATTATTCACTCAATATATGGATAATATATTAATGATATTTATTAAGGAAATACATTTTTGGAAGCATACAAGGATAAATTTTATAAATTTATGGATCATAATATGCTTAATGTTGTATTTGGTTATTGTTGATAGATGGTCCCATCAATAAGTAATAAGATAAATAAAATAAATAGAGACTAGACCAATATAAAAAACTATTTATAGAAGTAATTATGTAAATACTATGTTAAATTTAGATTTGGGTGAAGCTATTTCCTCTATAGGATCTATTATTTCCTCTATTTCAAAATTTTAATAAAATACTGAACACTTGTTTTTACCTTCTTGCCCTTTATTTACTTTCTAATTTATAATTTGATGCCACTATCCACTAGCAAACCCTTATTACAACAAACACATCATTAAGATAAATTAAAGCCAATATATATGATTTAACTTCTAAAATTAAACACTAAAAAACATAAAAACTCAATTTTTTTAAGATTAGTCACAAAATTACATGGTTTTTAAAAATAAAACATGTAGTTCCGAGACCACCACTCCAAATAACATGTTTTTTTTTAAAAGAGGAACTCATAATCACATATAATTTTAAAAAAAAACAACTCAATCAACATACACTAATCAAACCACATAAAATCTATATTTTGAACTCAATATACAGGAAAGAATCAATTAAACCAAAAATTAATATTAAAAAACGATAAATCTAGTAACTCGATATGCAAGAACTCGATTAAACAATAAAGAAGTTTTTTATCTGCATATAGAGTTCTTATAACTCATTATGCAAAAATAATCATAGATTTAAAAAGAGATTTTATTCGATATGTCGTCTATCGTATAGATTGTGAGAAAAAGGACCCGCCATAGCTTCTCCTGTTTCTGGCAATGTAATTTCTGAGGCATAGGGTTAGGGTTTATTTTAAAGAAGTATCTATTTGGGATGAATAAGATGAGAGAGTTTGACTCTTTATTCGATATGTCAACCCATATATTTAAAATAAAAATAAGATCAACAATAGATTTTTATCTTTGGAACTCCAGAAACTGCTTCAAAATTGTTTGATGGCTATGGTTTTTTTAGGGTTAGAAGAGAAGAGGTGAATGTGGATAGTTACTGGAGAAATTTGAGTTTTTGGTGTAAAATTAAAACAAGGATAAATTAGGATTTTCCTTTATGGAAGAAATAACAAGGTGGAGTTTTTTATGAATGATGGAGGAAATAATAAATTTTATGGAGGAAATAACTTCACCCTTTAGATTTTGTGAATGATTGGTCGAGAATGTTGGCACATAAGTTTAATTATTAAGTTTATGGACTGATTTTTTAATACAAAAATTTTCAAGTCATGGCTCATAATCACCACAACAAAATCTAGGGATATGAGTGCAATTAAACTTTAAGTTAAATCCAAATTTTACTATTTTGTTAATTAACAACAAAATATACCTAGATTATTCTCTTCCTTTTTCTTTCCATCAAATACATTAGAACAAGCGATACAACAATCAGTTAAAAGAAAACAATGAACACAATTAGTAGACAATAAAATGAAGATATCATATTTATCCCTTATTTTTTTTTTATTTTCTGATTTACAGATTAAATCAAATGTATTTAGGATTATTGTTTCATATTCTGATTGGGGTTTCATGAGATTTAAATCCTCATCAAGTTTTATATAATATGTGATTTAATTTCAATATATGATCCATACTATTAGGAATTGCTTATTGTTTGAGCTAGTAGATGTGTAGATCCAAATTTAAAATTAAATGAAACCATGTTAGTATTATTTTCTCCATTAAAATTAAATATTTTGACTCGATTTTAGATCGGGTCTTTACGGTAAAAACATCGTCATCATTGTACATAAATCTAACATCGATTTAAACGAGAGACAACAACTATTATTGCGAAAAGCCCCAATGTTATCGTGAAAACTTCCTACTTTATTGTGGAAATGCCTATTTTCATCACGATGACACCAAGCTGCAACATCGAATATCCCTTACTATAAATTAGTACATTGTATGCATTTTGAGAGATAATTCTTCAGACCTAAACCATATTATATGTTTGGAATTTAGTGTTTTCGTGTGGTAATTTGGTGTTTATGTTCAACATGGATTGCATGACTGAGGTTTTCTTAAATTCGATGAGTGAGTTAAGTGATCTCTATTTTTGAACTGATAATAATAAGGTTTTGAGAGTTTTTGAGTAATACTGTTGCAAGCACTACCGATCTAAATAAATGTTAATATTTGACACAATTAATCATGAATAAGAGACTAAGAATTCTGAATTGGTCATTAAGTGCTTATTCAAAATAGATAAACCAGTTCAAAATATAGGTTTCCCAAATTAAGTCAGTTAAAATTGGATTAACAATGATTTCTTCAAGCTCATGCAAGTGCATGTTAATATGTTTTCCTAAATGGTATGTTATTAGCAACGTAAGGTAGTTTTGCATATAGTATCTCATATTGAGACATTTTTCTAAGGTTATTTGTTAAATAAGTGTGTAAGTTGTGTATTTCTTGTTTGTTATGCGTGATGTTGTAGTAAATACATATAACCCATTAGACAACAAACCTTCCCCTTTAAATATGTTAGGGTTATCCAATGATAACATAACATAGAATTTTATTTAAATTTTCATGAATTTTACCTGACATTAAGAACTAAGAACCACACGACCCTCATTATTGTTCTTCTTGAGAGAAGAAAGAATTTAAAGGTGTGACAAAATTCAAATAGGTTAATCTTAGTTAATATGGAATAATGAATACCTTTGGCATTCCATGAGTCTGTCCAAGTTTTATAGAAAATGGAGAATACGATGTTACCAATGCATCTTCTACCATGAAATTAAATGGAAAAAAGACAATAAGGTGACATATTTACAAGCTTTCAATGATCATTTCAAAATTAATAAACTTAATATTCATCTTCTTGGGGAATTTGTGTTGGGATTTGCGTTTCATTTTTTCCTCAACGTGAGAAGTGAAAACAAGTAAAAAGGCTTCTCATGCTACTCCAAGGAGAAAAAACTGAAACATGAAACATCCCGAGGTGCATATGTTGAGTTCTCAACATATAACAAACAAAATACAAAATATGATAGATCATTTAATAAAAATTATGTTCCAGTAGTAAAAAAACCTAGAATTACTTGATGCATATTGATGTTTTTTTTCAAAAGAACGAAACATATCAAAATGAAATGTGAATATTACTAAGATTAGACGAAATCTAATGGTAATCTCACAACGCTGGTATTTCCAGAAATGAATTTGATTTCAGTTTCAGGAAATACACGATTGTGACACCCAATATTTGAATTTCTATATAGAGAACAATAAGAAGTTAAAGCATCAGTGATGGTAAAAGATAATCATATCAAGTAAATGGTAGTTTGTGCTTAGTTTATGATCTTTTTGCTACAAAAGGGTCCTTTGATAATTAGGTCTTTATGTGAATAATCAAATAACTTTTTCTTTACATGATAATATGACAGAAACTGAATATTTAACAATAAATAATAAGTTGTATTTATTGAATACTATTAAGAATCACTAAGACACAATGAATATAGATGTATATGATAAACTAAATTGTAAATCTGAAAACTTAGGAAATCTTTGACACAAGTACTTAAGTTATATATCTAAGTCAAGGATGGATAAACTTTTTATTGAAAGGTTTATTAATATCAATTGATTATTTAGACTTTGGTGCTTGAATCTAATTTATTAAGGGAAAATATACCATAGTGAAAAGGTTAGGTTCATACAGAGCGAACGAAGTCTTGATATTGATACATACCATTGTTGATCGTTCCCAAAAAACATATGGAACGGATAATTATATTCATTTATATATACATGCCTTCTCTTGATATACGAATCTATAGCTTATTCATGAGATATCAGAACTCTTGAAATGTTATTGTAAGACTAAAGTATGACAACTGAACAAAATCATCAAGTACACCAGATATGACCATGATTGTGAATACTACATGTATGCCAATTCGTATGAAAAATATTATGGATCATTTACAAATACAAAGACGAGTGTGGTATACTTTCTTAAAGTATAATGTCAGGTTCGCGCAACAAAAAAGGTGAGCTAAGAGACAAAACTGTATGCTTAAAGACACGGTAAGACGTATAATTTATCAGTAAAGTCTACCATAATGATCCATGTTTGTGAAGTAATACTCAAGTATGGTTTTAGTGTAAGTCCTTTTAGTCCTATTGAAATATGAAGATATTCAAGATGATGTTTTTATCCTACACAAGAAAAAAATAAGTTTTTTCAATAATATCAAACTTTACCTCCTCAAGAAGTACAAACTGAAGAAGTAGTGTTCTTAAAAAGGCCCACTATATCTTCAAGATCATGAAGATTCATGTGGTATAACAATAAACAATTCTTTTTTTTTGTAAAGCCATGAAGAGTTTTAATTCTCAGTTGTGGATCAATGCTATGCAGAAAGAGTATAGGTTAATGCAAGATAACGCGACTTGGAAGCATATCCCATTACTTGAAGAAAATAAGTCATTTTTTGTAAGTGAATTTTCAAAACCAAGAGATATTCCAATTAGTAATATCGAGAGGTATAAAACACAACTTATAAAAATATGTTATACCCAGAATGCATGAATTGATTTTAAAGATAATTTCTCTTTAGTTTTAGAAATGACTATTTTAGGAAAATCATGACACTAGCTGGACACTTTGACCATGAGTTTTATTAAATTGACGTTAAGACCATTTTTATTAATGGTGACATTGACAAAACGACCTATATGATGAAACCTGAGAATATTTTAATTGACGATCAAATTAAATGGCATGCGAATTTAAGAAATCCATTTATAGGCTCAAATAGGCTTCTCGACAGAGGTACCATAAGTTTATTGAGGTAATAATATCCATCGATTTTGAGATGAACTTGGTTGTGAACTGTGTGTATAAAAAGTTCTATAGGATTAAGTTCATATTTTTTGTGTTCCTTTAATAAATTTATTGCAAAAGAATACAACATAAGTTTATGCTAATTTCTAAAGATAAGATTTGAGATTGAAGATATGAAAAATACTCCCTATGCTTCGACAGTCGGGAGTCTAATGTATGCTCAAGTTTTTTACAAGGTCAGACATTGATTTTGTTATTGAGATGTTGGGTATGTAAGTGATCCGGAGATGGACGATTAGAAAGTGGTGAAAATTATTCTCCGGTATAAGGAACAAACAAAATGATATATTTGATATTTAAGAACTCGAAGAATCTGAAGATGATTGGGTATGTCGACTCAAGTTTTTGTACATTGTATGGACATATTTTGAGCACTTTGGGTACCATATTCTTATTAAATAAATATGAAAATATATAAAGCAACACTAATTTAATCCTCCATTATGCCAGTGGAATTTATTTTATTCTTTAATATGTCCACCCAAACATTGTGGTTGTAGAATTTTATCATTGTAGAAGTAAAATATGGGATCCCATAAGGATATATTATGATAATTCTACAATTAAGTACTAAAGGTCGGGCTAAGTCCAAGAATACATATATTAAGTTCATGCATGTTATACAAAATCATCAAATCAGTGTAGAAACTCCATGGTAGCAGATCATTTTCTAAAAAAAATACTACCATTTTTTTTATAAACACACCATTATGACATTATATATGTTAGTTGGTTGTATATATGTAAGATTTATTATATATATATATATATATATATATATAAATTATCATTTAAGTTTCATTGACTTCTCTTTTTCATTAAGTAGATCTTTACTTAAGTATGACCAGTCACGATTTGATATGTGCAATAAGTTTTCATATTATTCTTATGCTACAAACCATACTAAATCCATGTAGTTAATTGACGGTGATAATTTCATAACTATTTCGTCTATTTACTCATACACTTTCGCTATTTGGCCAATTTTTGGGTTAACACCCCCGCATAAAATTATTCCCTCCCTACTTGTTTTACAATTTTGCCCTTAGTTTTCTTTATTTTCTTCTCCCACTTGAGCCGTACATTGTGACATTTCTAACCTATTTTTATTTTTATTTTTTCCCGGTGATGACTCTCTTCTCACCGGCAGGAGTGTATTCCTCCCGAAGAACTACTCAACAATGGCAAGAACTAGATTTGTAAAAGACCCAAGGTAATTTCTTGTATTAGGTTTGCTTTTGGTTTGTTTTTAGTTAGATTAATGTTGATCTTGTATGACTAGGGTTGATTTTGGTTATATTAGGTTTTATTTTAGTATATTATGCTTGATTTTGTTGAATTTAGGGTTCGAAATATCTTAAATTGAGAGGTATGAGATAATTGTTTGTCATCTATAGTGGTAGTACGAATGCCCCGCACCGCTAGTGCAGACTCCTCAATAGTACAGTCATGTACTACCAGTCTGTGAGATTTTGTATTGTCAGTATAGAAGTTCGATAAACAGTTCAATCAACTATTGACTATTTACAAAAACATTAATGTATGCAAACGATAAAAATATAAAAATAAAAATCATAAGAGCATCATCAACCAGGGAAACTATTACAAAATAAAAATAAACTCACAAGACCAGAACACTTAGGCTCAAGAAGAGTGCCCATATCGAGCATTCAAGAAGTAAAATTAAAAACAAGGTAAGAAAATATGTTGCCAGAGATGAACTAAAAACTGTATTGATCAAAAAAAGGATTCTGACCATGAGTTAGAAAGACCTAAAGTTGAAAGATCGAACATTCATAAGGTTGCCATACCAGAGTCGAATACCCTGAGTTTTTTGACAGATCTATGTTCACGCCAAATAAATAACACGGTCATCGTAAGAGAAATAATATTTTCTTAAATCAAAACAACATTCGAATAAGATGATTGACATAAATGCACAACCATAGAGCTAATGTCGTGGCACTCTTAGTGGTATCCAAGAGAATGATATAAGTATATTATAATTAATTTTATCTTGTTTTTATTTCAATTGAAGTTTGATGTTTAAATGAATTATTGTTGCATGTTATATTTCAGTCGTTCTGGATTTATGAGCTCACCTTCTGATCAAGGATGTTCGTCTATTTAACTATTTTATTCTATATATAGATACTATCGAAGGATACATTCCCGATAAAGTAATGTGATATTTCAAGTTGATCTATCACAACCCAAGTAATTCTCAACAACCTAGACTTAACCTTAAGTAATCCAGCCATCGTCAACATAGTTGCAGTCATATATATTATGTTGAGTGATGTTGGTGTCTATTTTCTGAGAACCGTATCATATCTACCATGTCCATTAACCAAAAATCGATGACTTATAGGTATACTGAGTATATTAGTCGGTATTATGGTATGTTATCACTCTAACGATGGTTGGTGATGGTGTAGTGTTAGGTACGATTCATAGGATTATCCAGATCTAACTTATCGACAATTCAATTAAAAATAAAGTAATGATTGTTGATCAAGTATTGAAGATCAAGTCTCATTCGATTGTACTTGCTAAGATGATTGATTATATTGTGTTTCTTTGTGTAGGTTTGATGGATTTGTATCGTATATATGTTACATATTTGTTGGTTTGTATTGTATGTTATTGGATGTTATGTTTTAGTATCGGATGTTGTGTTTTGTATTGTATGTTAAATGTTTTGTAATTTTTTTGGTTGGTAATATTGAATGTTTTGAAACCCAGTTTGTATCGCATGATGAATATATCGATATTTTGGTTGGTAATCCATGCAGTCTAGGGAATGCAGGATGTTAAACTAGTTATTGTGAGCAATGTATGTGGTTGTTGTGAGCAATGTAGGCACTATTGAACTGATAGGTGATAAAATATATAATATCAGTTCGAAATGTAATGGCGGCATATTTTATCTGTACCGACAGTTGTTAGTTAATTGCAACATAAGACATGATGCTTGAACGACAAGAAAAATGAATGCATGTCTGTTCTTTTTTCAGCGCTTGTACTGGTAAAATCGTAATATTTTCAGTACGTTGGTGTAACATTAGTGGACTATGAGACATTTGCTAGTGCAATCTGCACTGGCAGTCTGATGCGCTTTTACCACCAGTGCATATATCTTGTCCTACTAGTTTTGTTAATTTTAAAAGAAGATATAAACGACGAGTTTATGTTTTTTTTACCTAAAATACTGGTAGCCATACCTAATTGGACTGCCAATCTAATAATTTTTTGTTGGGGGTATGGAAAATCTGCTCTAAAAATCCACAATGTATGGATTTGCGGTACATTGTCGAACAAAAAACCTATCATTAATGGAAGTTTTGTGAATAAATCCTTACTTATATCATATTGAAGAAGTTTCAGTCCTTTACCGTTCATCGTCATGTACATGATTGTTCAATGCATTGATTAAATAATACATTACATGATATATATTAAGTAAATGCATTATTTGGAAGTATATGATGATCCAAGTAGGAGGTTGTTAGAAATTTGTGGATTATAACATGTTTAGTGTTGAATTTGGATATTGTTGATAGACGAGCCAAATAATAAACAACCAAATACATACGCTAAATAGAAATTTGAGCATTGATGAAAATTATCTACGAGGGCAATTGTGTAGATACGTGGTTAAAATCAAATTTTACATAATATTGAATCTCAATAATTTGGTATTAAGTCTAAACATAATAATTATGGTCTAATTTGTGAATAAATAATTAGTCGGAATATTTGATATTTAATTCTAATTATAAAAATGGACTAATTTGTGAATAAATAATTAGACGGATTATAGTACTTGATCACAACATTTGAGTTTATGAACATCAGACTTTAGAGATATGAATGCAATTAGACTTAAAATTTACCCATCATATAAGAAAATATTAAAAATATTATTTCTTTAATTATTTAAATACAACAACTACCCATACTATTTTTTTTATTTTTTAGTCTTTTCTAATAAAAAAAATAAAACAAATGATACGAAAAAAAATATAAAACAAATTTTAAGCGACAATTAAAAACAATTATAGTTGTTATAAGGTAAAATTTCGTTTTTATATAGATATTAGATCAAATATATTATAAATTATTAATATTTGGATTGAAGATTTTGATATATTATATACACACATATACAATTCGCTAATATTTTTGGTTTAATAAGGAGGCGGACAACCCTATCTCCTCCAAGATTGATAGGGGCTTTTTAACTGTTTGTGGGATGACATTTTCCTAACTTTTATGCCAATTTTTACCTCCCCCACACGTCAGACCACACCCCCATTACCCTCAACCTCACCATCATATCTCTCTAACATAAAACCCTTTAAATATTTCAATATATGGAAATTTCATCCTAGTTTTTTCAGGTTTGGTAAAGGAGAGCTGAGACGCCACATGCACGGGTAACCCGACGTCTATCGTATACAATAAGCTTGCCCACCTTGCGGACGCACTGTATTCGTTAAAAAAACCACAAGTTTAGTATATTCGTTATAGAATTGAACAAGTCCATGCCACCTTATCCCAAACCAGTTAAACATGGCTAGTAATCCCTCATGCCGAACTCTTATCGAGATAGAGAGCGAGGCCTCCAAAACCTATATATTTTATAGCAGCGTTGAGCAATCGTTCCTCAAACAAAATTCTCATGAAACTTGGCTTAAGCTTGGGGATCATAACTCAAAGTTATTTTATAACAGCCTCATTGGCTTGATTAGCCCCCTAACAACTCAGGTCTTGATAATATTAGGTCCCTTATTGACTTCAAAATCACCCCTCTCGACAAGAGTAATATGATTAGGTATGTCCAAGAGGATGATAAAAAAGGCCCATTGGCTCAAGTAACCCCCCTAACTACCCGTGTCTTGATATAATTAGGTCATTTTTGACTCTAAAATCACCCCTCTCGCCAAGAGTAATATGATTACGCTTGTCCAAGAGGATGATATAAAAAAGGATTTTTTTATATTGATAGCAATAAATCCATGAGTCCGAATAACAATAGTGCCAATTTCTTGAAATCATGCTGGTCCACTATCAGTACAGACTCTGTAAATCGGTCAATCATTTTTATCATCATGGCAAAATTGACCCTTTATTGAACAAAAATATGGTTGCCTTTATCTCAAAAAATGACTATCCCACATTTCCTCATGATTTTAGGCCAATTTTCTATTGTAATGCAATCTATAAGGTTATCTCCAAAATCCTAGATGCCAGAATCACAATGGCCCTCCTATCGCTGATTGAATCCTTCCACTCATCCTTTGTTCTCAGTCGTAGCATTTCGGATAATATCTTTCTTACCCAAGACCTCATGCATGACTACCATACGAATCGTAAAGGTCGGAGATGTAAGAATTGATTGGTTTGACAATCTTCGTTGGAGGTTATTTCTGGATGTACTCTATGTTATGAGTTTTCCAACCAAAATGATTGGTTGGATTCTCTAATGTATCTCCTTCCCTTCGTACACCATTAGCATAAATGATACTATTTCTGGTTTTTTAATGGGAAAAAGGGTCTCCGACATGGAGACCCTCTTTCCCCATATATGTTTGTTATTATTATGTAGGTTCTTTTGTGCATCCTCCGCAAGAAGATTCAGGTTCCTACTTTCAGTTTCCTTTGGAAATGACACAAGTTGAAAATCATCAACCTGACCTCCATATGACTTATCAAGAAAGGTCTGGATGAGTTTTCTATGCTATTAGACATCTTCTTTAATCCCAGCAAAAGCCAGATTTACCTCTCATGGGTAACAGATTCTATGCAACACAATATTATCGATTCTCTTGGGCTCTACAAGAGATCTTTTCCGGTCAGATAGTTAGGCATGCCTCTCATCATATCAAAGCTCTCGTACAACGGTTGCATGCCTCTGATCCTTAGACTTTCCAGCCTCATCAATTCTTGGACATCTAGGAATCTCTCTTATGCGAGAAGGCTTTAGTTTTTTAAAACCCTTCATTTTTGTTAGCCAAGTTTATTGGTATTCCGTCTTTATCCTCCCGATTAGAGTTGTAAATACTCTCTTCCATCTTTTCAAAAGATTCCTATCGTCTGGCTGCGAGATGAAGATTATTAAGTGGGTTGGGACAATATCACTTTACCCTCAGAGGAGGGCGGTATTGTAACTCAAAATTTGGAATCAGACCACCACCCTTAAGAGTTTTTGGTCCATCTTGACTAAACATCATGCGTCAATATGAACTAAATGGATTTTATCTGAAAGGATAAAAGATAAAAACCTTTGGAACATCCCTTTGAAATTATCCTCTAGCTGGGGATGGCAGAAAAATTCAAGCTCAGATGCCTTTTCGCTAGCCTTTACAAAGTCTTGATTGGAAACGGCCCTCTATTTCTGTCTGGTACAATCTATGGTTCTTTTCTACTACGCTAGTAGCCCGTGATGGCCCTACTATCATTTGAAAAGCTCGTTTACACGTTCAAACCTTAATTTCTAACATCATCCATAATGGGTCATGGAACTGGCCCCTCCAGATTCAGACTGGTATCAGGCTTCATCAACACTACCTTCAGGAGATTAAAGATGTTATTAATCTCCTGTCTGCCCCGACCATCATGGAGGACACATTTCTTTTGATTTCCAATCAATGTCGCGACAACTTCTCCATAAGCAGGCTTGGGCTTCCTTAATCTGGAATAAATACAACATCCCCATGCACTTCTTTATTGCATAGATGGATATTTAGAACAAACTCTCTACTCATGACAAGCTCATTGTTTGGGGTTTTGCACCCCTCCTCCTCCCCCCCCCCCCCCCGCGCGATTCAGTCATGCGCGATAACATCCATGAGTCCATCGACCACATTTTAATTGATTGTTGCTTCACTAGACCAATTTGGGATATCATCGCTCAAAAACTTGGCATGATTCTCCTGCTACAGATTGGTCTTCCTAGCATTCCTTTTCCAAATCTTGGACACCCACTACCAATGGCCATGGCCACCTCTGACGCACAACTCTATGCGTTGTGATTTATTATGTATGGAATGAGAGAAACTCGAGGGTCTTTACTGAAACGTGGTCTTTAGAATCGACGCTTGGCCATCATGTTTTATTTGACATCCGATACAAATTCCACGACACTATGATCTCTTGGCCTGGGTAGGGTCTCCATTTTTCTAGCATGTCCTAGAATGTAATCAACTTTCATTTTCTTATAAGTTGTTTGTATATTAACGAGATGTATTTTTGTTAATCTTGTTATCATGACATGTCATGTTGTTTATGTAAACATTATTTTATATTTGTATTATTGTTTTTTATAACAAAAAAAACTAACTTTTAAAGCATCTATATTTAGCGAACCAGTTTAGAGGATTGATTTATAAAACTAACTAGTCGATTAAGATTTTCGTCAAAGTGTTTCTTGTTATTGGTAAATTATTACATAGGGAGTCCAAATAAAACTTATTTAAGGGAAACTGAAGCCTAAGATG
Source organism: Limnanthes douglasii subsp. nivea (assembly GCA_036936605.1). Taxonomy (NCBI): domain Eukaryota; kingdom Viridiplantae; phylum Streptophyta; class Magnoliopsida; order Brassicales; family Limnanthaceae; genus Limnanthes; species Limnanthes douglasii. The sequence goes on along the minus strand of JAUPFV010000003.1, from coordinate 193,364,506 downwards.
AAAACGAAAACTCAATTAGAAGAAACCCAAATTAGAGATAGGTTGGGTTTTTAGAGAGAGAAGCCCTCTCCTCTCTCTAACAACCCTAATTATGGTATGAAATCTCTATTTCAACCCAATAGTCCCTTCCTTTTATTTGTTAAATCCTTTCAATGCTTTAGTTTAGACGGCTCTTTAATGCCTTTCGTAGGTTTTTTCAAACGCTCCCGTAATTGTTTTTACTTTCCCTTTTTTTGTTGATCCTTGTTACTTTTATGTAGTTGCAACTTCATATATCTCATATTATTTTTCTTGACTCTTTCTTGTCTAATAGGTAAGACTTGACAAGGCAGCGTGGTTTGATGGTTTCACTCGAGTTTGTTAGTTAACCCTTGCTTCGGTGAGTTAAAGTCTCTTCGGTGACTCTCCATTTCAGTACCATGTATTTTTTTATCTCTCTCATTCCACCATAGATCTTAAACTTCAGTCCGCTGTTTCTATACAACTATCAATCGTTTTGACGACTCAATTCCATTGTTTCGGCTACAACAATCAATTGTTACGCGATTCAGTTCAGATGCTCTTATTCATGATACATATCTGATGTAGTGTTCATTCCGCTGTTGCGGCTACAACCATCAACCGTCACACAATTCAGTTCCGTTGTTTCAGCTACAGTCATTAACCGCTATGAGATTCAGTTACGAATGCTCTTATCCTTGGTATAAGTATTGTCATACACTATTGTAGTTTTTTTTATTTTTTGAATTAGATCTTCCTTTTTTTTTGTTAAGAGAATTTTTCAGATCTATTGTGTATTTTGGTTTCTTTTGTTACAGATGCATATCTGATGTAGTTTATATATTTTGTTTTGGGTTGCTTTAAATCTATTCGATCTGGGGTAGTTTTCTGTTTTCAGGGGTATGTCCATATGGATGTGTATTGATGTAGTTTATTTTTGTTTGAGGGTATGTTTGTAATTTTTGTCTAGAGTTCTGTGGAATTTTGAGAGTATTTAATGTTTGGGTAGAATGTAAAGGGATAATTTAGCTGCCTGGTTGTATTTAATTTTCATTACCCTCATTTAATGTAGGTGGTTGGGTATTTATACCCTTATTTTTGGGCCATATGGGCTTTCGGGTTGTGTTTAATAGATTCGGGTCGAATTTAAAGACTCATTAGCTTTAAGTAAGCAAGTAGTCAGTTTAGTCATAAAATGATTAGGTTTTAAGTACTTTAGTTCTGTTCGGATAGTTCAGTAAATGAAAGTTTTCCGAACTGCCCCTGTCTCGTTAAGTGGATGCTGTCCGAATTAACCTTGTCCGGTTCTCATAAAGGGTGGTGAAAAAATCCGGACTCATCAGTAGCCCCTTTTTTAGGTGGTGTTCAAAGGCCTTTGGCAAGACCTAAAAAATAGCATGCAGCTGGTCACAGCCATATCCGGACAGGTTCTTCGAATTTTGTAATAGCTTTATCCGAACTGAAAAAGTTCTTAAAAGCTAAACGGTTTTTTACCAGCAATCGTGGGACACATGTCGCTCTCTGGTTCGCCACATCAGCCGTTTTTTCACCTAGAACGGCACTCCCACTTTCTCCAAAAAGTAACCTATTTATTTAATGAAGATGACATCAACGTCGTTCCATAATCATTGCAACCCTTTCGAATTCTCCTAGGTATCAAAGTATCTTTTTGTGTATTTACTATAAATTAGTCACTTCTTTACTGTTTCACCATCCTCTTCATCCTTACTCTGTTTAAACTTCAGAGCTTTCTCTAAAAAACAAATACTTCTTTTCGGTGTGAGTTTATGTTCACAGCTAGGAACGCTTTAATCAAAGGTGGGTGGCTTAATTTATCAGAATTAGAAAAGGCCCAAAGGTTGAACGAGAGAGGCGCATTGCTGCAGGCCTCCCTGCTTCCCCAGTTGACAAACCAGTAACACCAAGCACAGAGCCTGACCAGGGTTATTCTTCAACCAAAAGTATTAAACCTAGGAGGTTGTTCCAAACCAACCTCTCACCAAGTGTTTCAGGCTCGTCGGTTCAGGAATCAGAGCCCACTGTTGAACCAGGTCAAGTAGTCACCAGTTTTAAGAAGCCTTCTCCATTTATCGCCATGGGATCAGATGCTGATGCCTCTCCAGATAAGTTAGTTGATCGGAGAAGAGGTCTCTTGGTAAATGGGAAGGCTTCAAAAGGTACACCTTCTAAATCAGGGGCCAAAGACAGTAACACGGGGTCAGAGACACCCATAAAAATTCCTAAGGATAAGCTGTCCGGACCGGAGGCATCTAGCTCAAGTCTCCGAAAAGAAACCACTACATTTGAGCCCCATCCGGAGGCCAGAGTACAAGAAACCAGTGAAACCCAGCAGTCCGGAGGGCATGCTGAGCCAACCTCTAACTCCCCTCAACCAAAAACAACTGAAAACCCCTCCTTGGTAATGGAAGAAGTGATGGAGGATTCTATTGAAGAGGCTCCGTTTGAATCCGAAATCTCCGGGCAGACAAGTGAGGCTGCTGCTGCTAAGAAGGATAAAGACAAAGAAAAACTATGCCTAAGGCATCCAGATTTACCGGAGGTCCTCATGGGAAAAGTGTGACCTTGTTTCCAGAAGGTTAGTGTTAAATATTTGATAGCTTTTCAAAAACTTAACTACGCCTTCATCCACACAGCCGAACTGGGTCGAATGTGAACAAAGTGGGGAATCCCGAAGAATGTCAAAGTAAGGACTCCAGTGGACCCTGAAACACCGATGGACTGCAAGCTCAGTGAAATAGTTTTCTTCACTGAGATCTTCAATTGGGGACTAAGGTTTCCCTTAGACCCGGAGATAGTCAAGTATTTTCATCTCATCAAACTTTGCCCAAGTCAACTGAGCCCTAACACCCTCATGGCATGTATCATGGCCTCCAGGCTCTCCGGAATTCCTCTTCCAATGGAAGAGTTTGCAGCTACGGCGAGCCTCTGTAGAAACCACCATATTCCCTTCTATCACTTCAACATGGGTGATAATTATAAAGCTGTGGATGACCTGCTCGAGTCGGAGAGAAATTGGAAGACTCACTTCTTGTTTTTGAGTGGTGCCTAGGAGAATGGGAGGAGGATTAAAGCCGGTACCAACCCGAGTCTCCTTACCAGCAGATGGCGAAGCGATGGTAAGAATCCTATATCACATCCCCAACTTTTATTGTTTTCTATAAATTTATTTATTTGACTTGTCTTTTCTTTTTTGTTTCTTGACAGTGCTGCCTAAAGACTTCAATGACTACTTGAAGGCCGGGCAGACCACCTGTACCAAGCTAAACACTTGGGCTGCTGAAAAGTGGGGGAATCGCTTCCATAACGCCTTTACCGGAGGAAATCTTGCAAGGTCCTATCTGTGGAACACCACTGACCGGAGGGACTTATCCTGGGAGGAACTTACCACTTCACCTCCTCCGGAAGTAGTCCTCAAGAGAACACACGCACCAGACGGGTCATTGTATTTTCCTGGTCGAGCCAAGGCCCCAAGTAAGATGAAGGGAAAGAAAGGTAAGGGTAAGCAGAGTGCGGTTGAAGCCAACCCCACCGAAGCGGAGGAAACTGCTCCAACAAACCAAGAGGGGCCAGTTGTAAGATAGATTGATGCTGCTCTTCTAGAAGTAGTGGAGCATAAGAGTACTATGGAAGAGACAGGATCTCCAAAACCTCCAAGGGTTCCTAAAAGAGACAGGAAACGGGGAGCAGACTACAAGGACAGGGAGGCCAAGAAGAAAAAGACCTCCAGGGGTGATGAGATTTCTCTCCGGCCCCTAGAGCCCCTTCCTCCTGTTAACCCTACTGATCTTACTAGAGCAAAAGAGATCCCTGGTGACTTTCGAACTGATGAGGTTGGAGGAGGAGACATCAGTATTGACGGTGTCGACATTGATGAGTCCGAAAACTGCTTCCCTCCGGACAAGGACAGATCGGACAAAATGACATCTGACCGGACAGAACACTTCGAACACTTAGCCCATTGGACTGTTCAAACTATGACAAAAGTACTAAAAAACCTAAACACTTCTTGACTAAGCTGTTTGCTCTCCTACTGAGAGCTTATGGGTCTTTAAACATGACCCGGGCCCATTAAACATGACTCGGAAAACCCATAAAGCCCAGATGCAAAGGTATAAATACCCAACCGCCTGCATTAAATATGGGTAATGAAAATTAACTGCAACTAGGCAGCTTAATTCTCCCTCTACTCTCTACTCAAAATATTAAATACCTATAAACTTCCACAAAACTCTGAACAAATTACCCAATTACCCTCAGACATAAATTAACCACACCAAATTGGCGACCACAGTGGGAGGACGAAGGTGCCTGAATCGAGCATTCAAAACCAACAAGAAAAGTCAGTCCGAATGAATCCGGACGCCCCGGAAGTGCCACCAGCTTTGCTCGAAGTGGTGGGTGAAAACGATGAATACACCATCGAGGAGCGCGATAGGCTAAAAGGTGAGATAGAAGCTCTGAGAGCTGAAAAAGCTAGGATGGGCATTAAAGAAAAATCGAAAGCATCAATTTCTCATCATACCGATAAACCTAGAGAGCATGAGCCTTCAAAGACTCATATAAGCACCAAAAAGACTCATGCTAGCTCTAAAAAGTCTCACCAGTCTAAGCCAGTGGAGAGTTCTGACTCAAGCTCAGAGTCTTCTGATAGCTCTTCGGTTGATGAGGAAGTTGAAGAATCCTTATCCTCTAGCAGCGATGAGGGTCGAACTAAAAAGAAGCAAAATCAGATCAAAATATATTCGAGAAAAAGGGATAGACATGGAAAGATGAAGAAGAATATCGGCAAAGGGTCATCTCACAGAGGGAGGCATGTAGACCGGATGCTGATGGATCCTTTCGCTTTCCACGATGAGCCAGGTATCTTCGCAACTCCCAATGAGGATACTGTGTTCAGTCGTGGCAGAAATTGGAGGTTATCTCCATTATCTTCTAAAATTTGTCCGGAAACCTCCCTAAGAGGTTTGACAACACCAAAATGGAGAAGTACGATGGCAGTATTGATCCGGATAACCATTTGGAACAATTTAAAAACTTCATGATGAACTTTGATGACGATGATAAGCTACTTTGTAGAGCATTCTCCCAATCATTTACGGGGAGTGCTCTAAAATGGTATAACAGCCTACCACAAGGTTGTATCAAGAATTTCGATACTTTTTGGGTGGCCTTTCGAAGGCAGTTCGTTAGGAGTAAAGAGCTAAAGGGCAATTGAGACACAATAATCCATTGTGCTCAGGAACCAAATGAATCCTTAAAAGAATATATAAGTCGTTTTGTGAACACCAAGAATGGGTTGGCTGATTGCTTTGAACAAGTGGCAATAGCATCCTTAAGACTGGGCTTGAACCCTGGCAATTTGGCTGATTCGGTGACCAGAAAGAAGGCCATGACTTGGGGAGGGTTGTTGAATCAGGTTGGAAATCAGATTAACGTTGACAAAACAAAGAAAACGAGGGTGCACAGGCAGGTAAGGTCTACCCCGGTGGCACCAAACCCCAATCAGAATCAGTCCGGATACAAGGTGAAGGAGACCGGACAGGGGCATGGCAGGGCTAAAGCTCAATCTCAGCCAGCTTCACCTGCTCAGAGTCAGCAATCCAGATATAAAAGAGGGCCTTGGGTTCAACCGGAGTGGTTCGCAGAATTGAAAGGAAGTGTGGCCACCATTTATGATAAACAAAGGAAGAGGTGCACTATAGAAGACCGGCCACACTATAATCCCCTAGAGAACACCGTAATAACTCTTTCTGCCAGTATCACAATGATACTGGCCATACTACCGATGATTGTATAGCTTTAAAACAAGAGGTTCAGAACTTGATTGAGAGGAGAAAGCTGGGGGCTTACGTTAAAAAAATAGGAGGTAATAGGCCTGACAATACTCACCGGGTTGGTCCAAGTAATGCTGCTCCGGAGGGAGCCATGGTTATAATTGAAAGATTTGATGTGGAATGTGAATACTTGGATCCTGATCCAACTCGAAATAGAGTGGGTACCATTGAGGAATGTTCAAGGAAAGTCTCCGGACTCATTGAGTTTTTTGAGTTACTTACAATTTTCGGAGGGGATACTATGACAGCTCCTACTGCTTCTTCAAGGAAGAGGCACATTTATACTTTGGCTACCCAGCTGGAAGGAGGCATGACTATATATCAATCGCAAATCCCATTCCCCTTCATTGTTTTTGATGAAGATGATTTAAGAGATATAGCTGGCCCTCATGAGGACGCTGTTGTCATAGGAGCATCTATTGGGGGCAATAACATAAGACGAATTTTGGTGGATACTGGAAGCTCAGCCAATATCCTTTTCTTAACCACATACAAGAGAATGAAAAATCCAGCTGTAATTCAGAGTTCGGACAGATCAATTGTGGGCTTTACTGGCAGCTCAGCAGATGTGATCGGGGAGTTCGAAGAGGAAGTTCTATTGGGCAAAGGCCCTTTCAAGAAGATGGTCAGGATACTTTTTATCGTGGTAGATTGTCCCACCTGCTATAATGCTATTTTAGGGAGGTCTTGGCTCTCTAGAATGCATGCGGTGGCGTCAACAGTCCACCAATGTTTGAAATATGTTGTTCAGGGATATGTAGGAGTTGTCCGGAGTAGTCAAAAGGTTGCAAGAGAATGTTATGCTACGGCCCTGGCTCCCCAGACGTTGGGGGCAGTTCGTATCAACGAGCAATAGCAATTCGAGGGGCTTTCTGGGGGTAAGGGTGAAATTGATGACCCTAGAGAGACCCCTGGAGTGTTAATACCAATCGAAGAGGTAGAAATACATAGTTTAGAGAAATGAAAGAGTATTAAAATAGGGTCCAAAATGCCACCCGATCTGAAAAGAGAGATGCTAAAATTTTTAAAGAGCCATCAGCATGTTTTTGCTTGGTGCAATGCTGATGTTACCGGGGTTCCAGCAGATGTGATATCACACCACCTATCTGTCCGGAAAGATGTAGCACCAGTGGTTCAAAAGAGAAGGGCTTTTTCCAAGGAAAAGGCTGATGTTATTGTACAAGAGGTTGACAAGCTCACAAAGATGGGGCATATCAAGGAATCTCAATACCCTTTGTGGACTGCCAATCCGGTCTTGGTGAAAAAGAAAAATGACAAGTGGCGAATGTGTATTGACTTCACAGACCTCAATAGGGCTTGCCTGAAAGATCTGTATCCAGTTCCCCGGATTGACCAGCTAGTTGACTCTACCTCTGGGAATAAGCTGCTGTCCTTTATGGATGCTTTCTCCGGATGCAATCAGATCGAAGTAGATCCAAAGGATCAAGAGCATACCACATTTGTCACTGACAGGGATCTTCATTGCTATAAGGTAATGCCATTTGGTTTGAAAAATGCTGGGGCTACTTATCAGAGATTGGTAAACAAAGCCTTCGCTGATCAGATTGGAAGGAATATGGAAGTATACATCGATGACATGATGGTGAAGATTGTGGATGAGCAATTGCACTTGGCTGACCTCCAAGAAACTTTTACCAACTTTGTGAAAGTGAATGTAAAGTTAAATCCAGAAAAATGTGTGTTCGGAGTACAATCTGGGAAGTTTCTAGGCTATATTATAAGTGAACATGGGATACAGCCCGATCCGGACCAGCTTAATGCTCTATTCCAAATGGAGCCTCCTCGAAATGTTAAAGAAGTATAACGGCTAACGGGGAGGTTAGCTACTTTAAACAGATTTATCTCAAGGTCTTCAGACAGGTGTGCCTCGTTTTTTCAAACTTTGAAGGGTGCGAAGGGATTCGATTGGACCTCACAGTGTGATGAGGCTTTCAATGAGATCAAGAAACACCTGTCTTCTCCCAAAACCTTGTTTAAACCAGTTGATGGGGAGACACTCTTCGTATATTTGGCAGTTTCAAGTTGTGCCATTAATGCTGTGTTAGTGAGAGAAGTAAATAATTACCCTCATCCAGTGTACTACATCAGCAAAAGCTTGATAGATGCATAAAAGCGTTATTTGAAACTTGAAAAATTAGCATTGGCCCTGGTGATAGCTGCTAGAAAGATGAGACCTTATATTCAGGCTCATCCTATTATCGTCCGGACATCTTTTCCTTTGAAGAATGTTCTCCAAAAGGCAGACATTTCAAGCACGATGACTAAGTGGTCAGTAGAATTGGGGGATTTCGATATAGATTTTGCTCCCCGAACAGCAGTCAAAGCCCAAGTTGTGGCTGATTTTTTTGTTAAATTTCACTCCGACAGAGATTCGGGACATGCTACTGAATTGAAAGACAAAAAGGTCTGGGTCGTCCGGACGGATGGTGGATCCAGCACTCTGGGATGTGGTGCAGGGGTGTGTTTGACCTCTCCGTATGGTGACAGAATGTACCAGGCTATATGTTTTGCTTTCAGGGCTTCCAATAACGAGTCCGAGTACGAAGCAGCTATAGCTGGTTTAAAGTTAGCCTATGTTTGTGGGGCTAAGAGGGTAAAACTAATGAGTGACTCCCAGCTTCTTATCCACCATGCTCAAGGTCAATCTGAGGCTAAAAAAGAACAATTAGTGAAGTATTTACTTCTCCTTAAAAATGAAGCACTCAAGCTTAAAAGCATTATTTATGAGCATATACCCCGGACAGAAAATGAGTTAGCAGATTCATTGGCAACCATAACATACACAGAGTCGTATCCATGGATCCATGTGCTGGATAGGCCCTCCATTCAACTTGATATGGGAAAAGAATGAGAAATTTTTGAAGTACAAATGAAACAACCTTAAGATTGGAGATTTCCTCTCCTCCAATACCTCTCCGACGGCATCGTGCCTTCAGATAAATCACTGGCAAGAAAACTGAAACACAAGGCTCGTGGTTTTATCATACTGAGATACATTATGTATAAAAAGTCTTACAGTAAACCTCTTCTGCGTTGTTTGGGGGATAATGAATCTCAAGTAGTCCTTTCCGAATTGCATGATGGCGAGGGATCGGCTCATTGTGGATTCAGGGCTCTAACAAGGAGAGTTTTACTGGCTGGCTACTATTGGCCATCTATCATGTAGAATGCTAAAGAACTGGTGAGAAAGTGTGACCCGTGCCAGAGATACATCAATGAAATTCATGTCCCAGCCATTCCTTTAGAATCAATCTCTGAGCCTATACCTTTTGCTCGTTGGGGATTGGATTTAGTGAGGCCTCTCCCTATGGCGTCCGGAGGGCGCAAAACTATAATTGTTGCTATTGATTAATTTTCGAAGTGGATTGAAGCAGCCCCTCTGGCAGGAAAAACATCAAAAGCCGTTATAAAATTCATTCTATCCAACATTTGTTGCAGTTTGGTGTTCCACAAAACATAACAACAGATAATGGGCCACAGTTCGACAATAAGGAAATGGAGAGTTTATGTGCCTCAAGGGGTATACAACATTGTTTCTCTTCACCTTTCCACCCACAAGCAAATGGTCAGGTTGAAGTGGCTAACAGAACTATATTGTCCGGTCTAAATAAAAATTTGGAAGGGGCTGCTGGGAAGTGGCCTAGCTATTTACAGGAAGTTTTGTGGGCCTACCGGACAACACATGGGGCTGCAACGCAGGAGTCACCCTTTGCTTTGGTCTATGAGATGGATGCAATAGCTCCCATAGAAGCAACTCTCCCATCATTTCGTGCTCACAACTTCTCCGAATGCGCTGACGAAGTGGCAATCAGAAGTCAGCTCGATCTAATAAAAGAAAGACGAGTTAAAGCTCACCTTAAGGCTGCTCACTATCAGAGATTAATGAGGAGAACATTTTCTTCTAGAGTTAAAAGAAGAGATTTCCAGCTGGGGGACAAGGTGTTGAGGAAAGTCTTCTTACACACTAAAGAAAAGCTGCTCGGAAAATTGGCCCAGACTTGGGAAGGACCTTATATGGTTGTTGAAAGGCTTAAACCTGGAACATATTGGCTAGAAGACAAAGATGGCAGAGTTCTGACCCACCATTGGAATATCGAACACCTCCGGATGTACTTGGAGTAACACTTGTGTAAATATTTACATTGTTTAAACATCCATGTAAATATTTGGGGGCATACTCTTTCCTACCCTGGTGGCGCGGGGAGGTTTTAATGAGGTGTTCGGGTTTTTAATAAAATTTGATGCCTTCTTAAAAAAATTTCCGAAGTGTTCTTACTTTGTCTTTTGTCACACCATCCGGAGTGAAACAAAAAGAGTGATGACCACTTAAACATTTGTCATCGGAGAATTTAAATACTCTCACTATGAAATAACTAAGGGCTATTTAAACACTAGCCACCAAAATTGGAACAAATTATGAAAGAATGTGAGAATTGTGCAAAACAAGGACATTCATTGAAATAACTAAAGTGCCTTGGCCTTCCAAGGACTTTCAAATTGTCAAGAAGAGTAAAAGATCTAACCGGTCAGATACCGGACACACTTACAAAAAGAGTGCCTTGGCCTTCCAAGGACTTTAGTTTAGATAACATGAAAAGTAAAAAGTAATTCATAATTTAAGGCTGAGCCTTTGAGGATGGATCAGCTTCATCTGTCTTCTTTTTCCCCTTGGGATCATCTTTCTCTTCATCAGGGCTCTCCCCGGTGTGTTCTTTGCCATCAGATGAGGAGGCACTGGAGAAGCCAAACCCGTCGCCTTCGGCCATTGTATGATATGAGAGGTCTTCGGGCTCTACGTGAAGCCACAAATCACCCAAGTTCCTCTTCGGGAACTTCTCATGGAAGAGCATGACCATGTCCGATTTCACCTTGGCATACATTTGCTCTTGAGTGTCTATCACATTATTGGCATAAGCATCGATCTTGGCCTGGATTTTGCCCTCATGCTCCCTTAGCAAACCAGCTTTCTCCTCTGCAACTTGAGACACTGCTTCTTCAAGGGAGATCTTGTCGTTGGTCAGGTTGGTGATAATTTGGTCCTTGGCCTTGGTCTCCTCTTTTGATGAGGCAAGATCTTTCTCCAATCCGGACAGCTTCTCCCGGAGCTCTGTGATAGTATTCTCTAGAGTGGCAACTTTCGTGGTACTCACCTCTTGAGTTCTCTTCAACTCTTCGTTTCCCCCCTTCAGAATGGCAGCGTTTGAAGTGGCAGTAATCAGGTCGTCGGACATCCTCTCTTTGTTAAACTTGAGGTCTTTGATAATGTCAGCCTGATTTCGAACTTGTTTCTCCAACACGAGCACCGGCTGAACACTACTTAATAAAGAGTGGGCTATGACATCCCTTTCACTTGAAACAATAACGGTCTTACCATTGAAAGTGACTGTGTTTGAGGTGCTCGGAGGGAGGTAAGGCCCAGCAAAATTGTCTCTGGGGAGATTGATGAAGTACTCACCAAGCCCACCAAGACCAGTGATGTCTACCCTATCGATGTTAAGATCTCCCCCTTCGACCTCATCGGTTTGAAAGTCACCAGGTATCTCCTCTGCATGTGTTGGGTCAATGGGGTCAGCTTGGGAAGAAGGCTCCGGAGGTCGGAGAGAGACTTCGTCACCCTTAGAGGTCTTTTTCTTCTTCTTGACCTCCCTATCTTTGCTTTCAGCTCCCCGTTTACGGTATCTTTTGGAAGCCCTTGGAGGATTTGGGGAGTGAACCTCTTGCCTGACACTCTCCTACTCTACCACTGCCAGGAGAGTAGCATCAATTTGATTAGGAGCTGGCCCATCCGGATGCTTTGGAACATCCTCCTCCACCTCAGCCGGGTTAGCTCCACCCACCACTTTCTCGCCTTTATTTTTGCCTTTCATTTTACTCGGGGCCTTGGCCCGACCTGGCAAGTAAAGTGTCCCATCCGGTTCATGCGTCCTTTTGAGCACGACATCCGGAGGAGGCTGGGTGGTGAGCTCTTCCCAAGATAAGTCTCTCCGACCTGTGGTGTTCCACAGATGAGACCTTGCCAAGTTGCCCCCGGTAAAAGCAGCATGGAACCGGTTCCCCCACTTCTCAGCAGCCCAAGCGTTGATCTTGGTGCAAGTGGCCTGCCCGGTTTTCAAGTAGTCATTGAAGTGCTTGGGCAGTTCTGCTAAGGCAAATATAAGACCGATTAGTTTAATTTAATTTTAATAAAAAAGAGAGAGAAACAAGAAGGTAATGTAGGAGACTTACGATCACTCCTCCATCTGCTTGTGAGAAGACTTGTGTTGACTCCAGACTTGATTTTCTTCCCATTCTCCCAGGCACCACTTACGAACAAAAATTGAGTCCTCAAATTCCTCTCCGACTCTAGCAAATCATCCACAACTTTGAGGTTATTCCCCATGTTGAAATGGTAGAAGGGGATGTGGTGGTTTCTGCAGAGACTGGCCACAACAGCAAACTCCTCCATTGGTAGAGGAATCCCGGAGAGCCTGGAAGCCATAATGCATGACATGAGGGTGTACCAAGCATTGGGGCTCAGCTGGCTCGGACAGAGCTTTATCAGATGGAAGTATCCGACAATTTCTGGGTCCAAGGGGAATCTAAGTCCCCAATTGAACAGCTCCGTGAAGATGACTATTTCGCTCAATTTGCAGTCCATGGGAGTTTCGGGGTTGATAGGGATTCGTATCTTCACATTCTCCGGAATTCCCCACTTCGTACGCATCCGACCCAGTTCAGCTGTGTGAATGAATGCGTAGTTAATCTTTTGCAGGGCGAGGAAGTTCTTGACATTGACCTTGTGAAAACAAGGCCCGACCCTTCCTTAAAGACTCTCCGGCAGCTCCGGATGCCTCAAACACAACTTTTCCTTGCCTTTGTCTTTCTTGGCAGCAACAGCACTACTTGTCTTTCCGGAAGGCTCAGACTCAAATGGAGCCTCTTCGATAGAGTCCTCCATTACTTCCTCCATCATTGATGAAGGGTTTTCAGCAGCAGTGGCAAGATGAAGGTCTAGATTTGGCTCAGTCTGATCTCCGGACTGTTGAGCTTCAGTTTTTTCTAGGTTTCTGGCCTCCGGGTGGGGCTCTGATACAGGTGTTTCTCTTCGAAGGCTTGCGCTGCTACCCTCCGGACCGGACAGCCTGTCCTTGGGAGCTCTGATGGGCACTTCTGACCCAGTGCTGCTCTCCTTAGCACCTGATTTTGAAGGAGTGCTCTTAGGAGCTTGACCCTTGACCAACCGGCCTTTTCTCCGGTCAACTAATTTTTGAGGGGAATTTTCGGTGTCTGACCCCATAGCTATGAAGGGGGAGGGTTTCTTGAAGCTAGTAACAGTTGCACCTGGCTCAACCACAGGTTCCGATTCTTGAAACGAGGAACCAGAAACGATGGGTGAGAGATTGGTTTGAAATAACCTTTTCGGTTTGGAGCCTTTTGAAGAAGAAGAGCCCTGGTCTGACTCAGTGGCAGCAGTCGCTGGTTTGTCAATAGGGGAGGTGGGTAAACCTGCCGCAATACGCCTTTCCCTTTCGACCTTTTGCATTTTTTCTAATTCAGAGAGGTTGAGCCACCCGCCTTTGACCAAAGCGTTCCTCGCTGTGAACATAAGCAAACTGGGTAAAAATTTGTTTTGGAGAGGAAAAAGTTGTGAGAAATTTGCAGAGTAAAAGTGAGAGTGATGGTGAAACAGTAGAAAATATTTCAATTTATAGTAAATCTGAAAAAAGAGTTTGATTCCTAGGAGAATTCGAAAAGATAGGTAATGATTAAAAGACGGCGATGATGTCACCCCCTTTAATGAAGAGGTTACTTTTCGAAGAAGGTGGGTGCGAGATTCAAGGTGAAAAAACGGCTGAAGAAACCAACCAAAAAGTGACACGTGTCCCATAGACTTTGGCAAAAAACCGTTTGGATTCACGAAGCTTTATCAGTCCGGATAAAACCACAACACGGACAGACCTGTCCGGGTTAAAACTGCCCCTGAACATCGGACTGTTTTTCAGGTTTTTGACAAAGGCATTTGAACAAACACCTAAAAAAGGGGCTCCTGATGAGTCCGAAAACTGCTTCCTCTCCGGACAAGGACAAATCGGACCAAGGACATCTGACCGGACAGAACACTTCGAACACTTAGCCCATTGGACTGTTCAAACTATGAAAAAAGTACTAAAAAACCTAAACACTTCTTGACTAAGCTGCTTGCTCTCCTACTGAGAGCTCATGGGTCTTTAAACATGACCCGGGTCCATTAAACATGACCCGGAAAACCAATAAAACCCAGATACAAGGGTATAAATACCCAACCGCCTGCATTAAATATGGGTAATGAAAATTAACTGCAACCAGGCAGCTTAATTCTCCCTCTACTCTCTACTCAAAATATTAAATACCCATAAACTTCCACAAAACTCTGAACAAATTACCCAATTACCCTCAGACATAAATTAACCACACCAGACATTACTGGGCTTGAGGGGCTTGGTGACTATTTTGAAAACCTCTCCAGAGATGATTTTGCTGGGCCCTACCTCCCTCCAAGCACTTCGAACATCGTTACCTTCAATGGTAAGTCTTTCTCTGTTTCAAGTGAAAGAGATGTTATAACTCACTCTATTTTGAGTAATATTCAGCCAGTGCTTAGTTTGGAGAAACAAGTGCGAGGTCAGTCAGCTATCATTACTGCCCTTAATTCTGACAAAGAGAAGTTGTCCGGTGACCTCCTCATTGCCAACCAAAGTGCTGATGTTTTGAAAAAGGAAAACGAGGAGTTAAAGAAGAACCAGGAGGGTTGGGCCACAAAGGTAGCTACCTTAGAAGATACTATCAAAGATCTCCGGGCAAAGCAGTCCGAGTTGGAGAAAGATCTCTCTTCTTCGAAAGAGGAGGTGAAGGCCAGGGACAAAGTCATTCACACTTTGACCAATGAAAACATCTCGCTCGAGGACTTAGTGTCCAAGGCTGCACAGGAAAAATCTGATCTGCTAAGGGAGACAGAGGCAAAAATCGAAGCCAAGATTGATGCTTATACCAACCAAGTGATAGACACTCAGGAAGAAATGTATGCCAAAGTGAAGTCGGACATGGTTTTACTCTTTCATGAGAAGTTTCCGAAGATTATCTGGGAGACTTATGGACTTTTGTAGAGTATCCAGACCTCCCCTTCCATACGATGGCTGATGGTGATTAGCATGACTACTCTAGTGCCGACTCAAGCAATGAAGAAGAGAACACCGGGGAGAGCCCGGATGAAGAAAACAACGACCTTCAGAAGAAGAAACCTGGTGAGGCTGAGCCATCTTCAAAGGCTCGGTCTTAGAATATCAATTATATTTTTACTTTTGTTTTGATTGAACCAAAGTCCTTGGATGGCCAAGGCATTTTTTGTGACTGTGTCTGGTCCTTATCCAGATAAATCTTTTTGTTTTGAAAATTTAAAGTCCTTGATGGCCAAGGCACTTCGGATGTTTTAATGGGTACTTTTGTTTCACACAGATCTTACAATTTTATCATAGTTTTTCAATTACGGTGGCTAATGTTTAAACAGCCTTTAGTTATTTCATAAACATTCTAAAGTGAGAGTGTTTAATTTCTCCGATGACAAATGTTCAAATAGTCATCACTCCTTTAATTTAATCCGGTCCATGCTTAAATAATAATTTCATAAGAACTTATTTAAGTAAAAACACTCCGAATTTTTAATAAGGCATCAAATTTAATTTCATAAAAAAGCCTGGAAACCTCATTAAAACCTCCCCGCGCCACCAGGGTAGGAAAGAGTATGTCCCCAAATATTTACATGAACTTTTAAACAAGTAAATATTTACATAGTTCCTACTCCAAGTACATCCGGAGGTGCTCAATATTCCAAGGGTGATTCAAAATCCTTCCATCTTTTTCTTGGAGCCGATATGTTCCAGGCTTAAGCTTTTCAATGACCACATAGGGCCCTTCCCAAGTTGGAGCCAATTTACCGAACTGCCTCTCTTTAGTGTGTAGTAAAACTTTTCTCAACACCTTATCCTCCGGTTGAAAATCCCTTCTCTTGATTTTAGAAGCAAACCTGCTTCTCATCAAACCTTGATAGTGCACAGCTCTAAGGTGAGCCTTAACTCTTCTTTCCTCTATCAAGTCAAGTTGGCCTCTGATAGCCACCTCGTTAGTGTGTTCAGAGAAATTATGAACTCGAAATGAAGGGAGAGTTGCTTCTATGGGAGCTATGGCATCCATCCCATAGACCAAAGCAAAATGTGACTCTTGTGTTGCAGCCCCAGGTGTAGTCCGGTAAGCCCACAAAACTTCTTGCAAATAACTAGACCATTTTCCAGCAGCCCCTTCTAAATTTTTCTTCAAACCGGACAGTATAGTCCTGTTAGCCACCTCAACCTGACCATTTGCTTGTGGGTGGAAAGGGGAAGAGAAGAAATGTTGTATACCTCTAGAGGCACAGAAACTCTCCATCTTCTTGTTGTCGAACTGTGGTCCATTGTTTGTTTTTATCTTCTGTGAAATTCCAAATCTGCAACAGATATTGGATAAAATTAATTTTATAACATCTTTTGACGTTGTACCTGCCAATGGTGCTGCTTCGATCCACTTCGAAAAATAATCAATAGCAACAATTATTGTCCTGCGTTCTCCGGATGACATGGGTAGAGGTCCCACCAAATCCAACCCCCATCGAGCAAAAGGTATAGACTCAGAAATTGACTCTAAAGGGATGGTCGGGATATGAATTTCATTGCTATATCTCTGGCATGGGTCACACCTCCTCATCAACTCCTTAGTATTCTTCACTGCTGGATGACAAGGATTCTTCAACTCCATCTTCGCCCGAGGAGCTACTGGAAGATTCTGAGTCTGAATCAGAGATCTCCACCGCCTTAGACCGGTGAGACTTTTTACCGCTAGCATGAGTCTTCTTCGTACTCACATGGGTTTTCGAAGGCTCATACTCTCTAGGGTTGTCAGTATGATGAGCAACTGATGCCTTTGATTTCTCTTTTATGCCCATATTTTCCCTCTCTGCCCTCAGAGCTTCTATCTCGACTTTTAACCTATCACGCTCCTCAATGGTATATTCATCATTTTCTCCCACCACTTCTAGCAAAGCTGGTGGTACTTCTTGTGCGTCCAGATTCATTCAGACTGGTTTTTTTGATGGTTTTGAATGCTAGATTCAGGCACCGTCGTCCTCCCACTATGGTCGCCAATTTGATGTGGTTTATTTTTGTTTGAGGGTAAGTTTGTAATTTTTGTCTAGAGTTTGGTGGAATTTTGAGAGTATTTAATGTTTGGGTAGAATGTAGAGGGAGAATTTAGCTGCTACTTGTATTTAATTTTCATTACCCTCAATTAATGTAGGTGGTTGGGTATTTATACCCTTATTTTTGGGCCATATTGGCTTTCGGGTTGTGTTTAATGGATTCAAGTCGAATTTAAAGACCCATTAGCTTTAAGTAAGCAAGTAGTTAGTTTAGTCATAAAGTGATTAGGTTTTAAGTACTTTAATTCTGTTCGGATAGTTCAGTAAATGAAAGTTGTCCGAACTGCCCCTGTCCGGTTAAGTGGATGCTGTCCGAATTAACCTTGTCCGGTTCTCATAAAGGGTGGTGACAAAATCCGGACTCATCATGTATAATTTTATAATTTATTTAATATTTTTTAAAAACAAAACTTTTTAAAATATACTTTTCAGAATAATAACTATTTCAAGCTCATTTGAATTAAAAACATAAATCTAATTGAATCTGTCTATTAATTTACCAGATTGACTTGAAGTTGGTTCCGATCAACGACGCCCGTTTTAAAACAATAAATTGTGTTAGATATTTTTGTGTAATTGGATCGACTAGTCGACCAATTTAATAATGATACATTACCGAACAAGTCGTAGTGTGCGGAACACACGCTTGTTAGATTATATCATGATTAACGGGTGTCAAAAGGCGGAGCCCCTCGCGAAGTCCAAAGAACAACGCCATTAGATTTTTTTATCCAGCTGGAATTTTTAAAAACCTCAAACATATATTCATTCTTTTTTTTAGAAAACATATCTCTGATTTTATCCAATCAATTTTTTTGAAAAAACACAGAAATATTTCAATTAGAAATTATTTACGAGACTTATCCAAAAATTAATCACCGTTTCTTGCCAACTCTATTTCATCGAAGTTCTGAAATTAAAATCGTTAAGCATATATGCAAGTTATTTCAATTTGTATTTCTTGTTTCTATCTAATCAAAATAAAATCAAACAATATTTACCTGATAAAATCGTGACTGAAATAATCTATAAACATTTCATATTTTACAACTACAATTCTAACTTAAAAGAGAATCTAAGAGCTAACTAATCATCTAAAGGGTTTCCATTAGAATGTCTATGTTTTTGAATGACCAATACAGAAGCATTGATGTCAAGATCTGAAGAAGCTAATAGGTCTCCCACCGTGCCTAGCTCCGCACATTCTTCCCAATCACTCATCCCGGTCGTCATCGGCGAGTCTCCTCTTCCTTTTCCAACAACAAATAATGAATACACATCCTTGATTTCTCTCAATATTGACAACGTTTGAGCTCCATTGTTCACATATTTTTCTATGTAACCGACTTGTCCGGATGTCACATAACTGTATTCATATAAATTAGTTTTTAGATGAATATGTTATTTTTTGTAGACGTAAGTTCAATTTTAATATTTTCGTACAAAGGTTTAAAACCGCAAATTGTCCCTAGACTAGTAGGTTTTGATACGTATAATACCTTTAGACTCCAAAACGTCCGGGGGATTACCTTGCACTCGAACATTTTAATGAATTTAGCCTTTGGACTTATAGCTTTCAATGAATTTAGTCCATGGACTTGTCTCCGATTTTTCACACACCCCACTGGACGTTTGGAGTCAAGATATTCTATTTATCAAAATCCTACGAGTTGAAGGATGAATCACGGTTTTAAGCTATATAAAGAATCACCTGTTATAAAAGTCGTCCATAAAGCGGGTATCCTTTTCATTTTCGCTCTCATTAGTTGAAATCGACATCAAAACCTCGTTGTTGTCCTGCGTAGAAAACCCGATCGTCGCAGTTCCACCAGCAGCTGATTCGGGAATGAACCGTATTATCGTAGAATGAAGCTGAGGATGTAGAGTAATCCATCTACTCAATGCCAAGGCCTCGCGATCGTCCGGTCCACCAAAAAACAAAGTGGCAACATGTTGTACGGTATCACACCCGTGAGGTGATTGAAATCCGGTCAGATTCCTGTCCACAAATATCCCTACTGAACACGGTGCATGGCGAAGTATTTTCTGATTAGTAGCCCTGATTCCTTCATTATCATTTGCAGTTTTTCCGTCAATCCGTTGGTATTTGTGAAAGGGAAGCAATATAATCGACACACGTAAATCCTCCGCTCCATTACAAACATCTTCGTACATACTTGATAAAGTTGATACAACTTTTTTTTGATGAATAACTACTTTACTATCTAACGCAAAAGAGTCGATGGATTCGTTTATTTCCAATGTATCGTTCCTCCCAAAATCTTCCTCGTCGCTAAATTGTTCTCCGTCTTCTAACTGGTGGTACATTAAGTTTGATTTTCTTTTCTTCGGCAGCTCAACTAGGTGCATTAGTATTGGTGTGAAAGGTGCTTGGCTTCTCGATCCGCTTAAGGCAGAAATCAGAGAAATCGCAACAGAGGTGTGACGCGGACCGTACACGCATGAAAGCGTACGGAGCTCGTTCTCGACTTTGTGTCGTTCGAGCGCTGTTTGCGTGTGAGCGAAGGATCTCTCTTCAGATTTTATCACGAAAGATGTGAGGAAGCCTGAGACCAAAGTGATAACCACTATTGCTGATAGAAACAAGTCATGAACCTTTGGACTCCACCAATCCTACATAAACTTTTTCATTAAATCAGTTAAAACTCAATCAATATTGAAAGTACATCAAACAAGATTTCACAATGCTTTATGTTTATGTTTTCCATCAGAAGTAAGAAAATAAACAAAGTTTTATAGTTTACCTTAAAGTCAACATTTGCATCAAGAAGTAGTAGGGCGACATGGCCTTTCATGGTCAGTATAGTAGAGAGGAACACAGTTTCGTCCCTCGGTATGTTCTGGGTAAAACAAGCACAAAATACACCAAGGATCTTCCCTAGGAAGCTAAGCAGGATTGTAAGAACAAACACCAAAAAATCATGCCGGTCACTAATTGATATATTGAATCTAAAACCTATGTACCCAAAATACACCGGTAATATAAACTCATGAATCGGGAAAGTTAGGCCTTGTAACAACGTCCTATACGCTTTTCCTTTCCTCGGAAAAAAAATGCCAAGCAGAAACATAGGCAGTGCGCAATTATAACCGGCTGTTTCGATAGTTGACGACGCCACCGTTGTGAGTACGATAAACACCAAGATTTGCGATTTCGACAAATATTTTTCGTTCGGGTTCCATGTGTTGAACCAAGGGGCTAAATACCTAAAGGCTATGATAAGGATGATGGTGGAGGCTATAACACTTATATCACCTCCAAAATTTTCTTTGGTGGTGAAGGCGTAAACCAACGAGTAGAGTGAGACACAAGACATCTCGATTATTAAAGACGAAGATATTGCTAATCTTCCTATATCGGACGTGTCTAGTTTCATATCGGCTACAACTCTACAAACCACAGGACAAGCGGAATTCGCTAGGACGATTAAATAAACCAAGACGAATATGAATTTATGGCTATCGACTTTCAATTCATGCATGATCAACCAACAGAAAGCTAGTCCAAGGATGAACGAGCTGATTATGCTTCCGCATGCAATCACGCTTGCTTTTTTAAAATTGTTTTTCAAAAAACGCGCGTCCGTCTCTAAACCAATCAAGAACATAAATGCTGTCCGGAACAGGAACGCAAAAAATCCGTAGTAAGTTGCGGAGGACGTTTGAAGGAAGAACATTTTAATCTCCGGGACTCTCGACAACAATGCCGGGCTTAACACGATTCCGGCCTGAAACATGATAAAAATATAGGTTAAAAATAACGTTACACCACGTAAAACCAAAAACAAAAACAATACAAAGGTTTTGCAATTTAATAGATACGTACAAGAATTTGAGAAAAGGGTCCGGATTGACCTAATGGCTTTAAAATAAGGTGGAAGAAATGTGACATAACAAGAATACAAGCCATCTGAATGATCATCTGGTTAAGGGGATTAAACGGATCCTTTGAGCCATCAGGAACCGTCGAGGTCTCCACCGGGCATATCCATTCTTTAAGACCCATTGTTGCTGTGGAGTTTCGGAAGAAGAAAGTGTGAAAAAATTGGTAAAAGAAATTGAGTATGAGGAAGATTAGAGATTGAAGTAGGATTGATGGTAAAGGAAGTTTGAGAAACTTGTGTCAACTATTGTGTTGCCCTCTATCCTCTATCTTCTCTCTTCCTCTGCTTTTCCTTGAAACACTCTTTCTCTCTCAACTTTATTTTTCATTACCCTCTTATCAACTACACCAAAACAAAATCAATACTGAAAAATGTAGTGTTTCAAAGATGTCCATAATTTTTTGTTATAACTCTGTTTATAAATAAGTTTTGATTTACCATCTATAAAAAGTCGAATAGTTATTATAGATATGCCATTTGACCGGCTAAAATAACTCGTAAAAATTGCAGTAGTAATTATGTTGTTATATAAAATTTAATTATTTAAATATAATTAAACTATAGTTTATTATTTTCAAAGCTAAAATGAATTAATTATGATAAAGGAAAAGGCCCAAATAATGAGGCTTACAAGAGAGCCCAATTGGCTGATTAAAGAATTCAATTAGTAACAAATCTGAAATATTTCGTTCCCTCCAATAGAAGAATAAAGCTTTCGAAACGAAGACAGAGTCCCAAATGAAGGTATTCAGTAGCAGGGTGTTCTCACTGCGGTCTTGTTTGGTTTTCCCCGGAACCGGTCTCCGGAATCGGTCTGGTTAAGTTTATCGGTTTTGACTGGACATATTAGTTTTCAGTTTTATTTTTAGAATCGGATCGGACAATTAAACTTTCGGTCCGGTCCAGTTTGGTCAGATTAGATTCGGTTTCGGTTTCTGTTCGGTCTCGATCGTTCGCTCTCGTTTTGGTGTGGTGAGATTCGATCCGGCTTTGGTTCAATCCGTAATTGGTCCGGCCTAATCTAGCTAAAAAAAATTAAATTATAATTTAATTTTCAATTTTTTAACTTAAATAAATAACATCAAAATTAAGATAAGAAGCGGACCATCTTAAAGTGTGATCTTCAAGCAAAGAAGTCACCAAAATCTTGGACGATTTATCTTCCAAGGAGAGCCTATAAGAAAGTATCAGCTTTAATAGAAAAGAACCATAGAATCCATGGCAATCAATGGCTCAGCAACAATTCTCCGAGCAAAACATAAGAAGAACAATTGAATGAGAGGCTTTAATTTTTATGAACTGCTTCATCGACAGAGAAGACAATTGAAATTAGACTCGATAGCTGGTAATTTGGGGATGGTTTCTGCCAAATGAATCAATGAGAAGCTTCCTTTCAAGCTGAGGAACGAGCCGGGTGGATTTGCACAAAGAGTTGATGAAAATCTGTTAAATAAAAGTACTAACAAAGATATTAAAATTAGTTAACTAGGGTAAGAAGAACTTATTGAGTAATGTAACCTAAACCAGATTTCTCTAAACCAGATTTCTCAAGGCAATGTTATTGCTTTAATTGTGAAGGCTTTAAAAATCTAAATGGTTTATCTTATCTTACATTTAAATATGTCCCAAGGAACGAAGGGATTCACTGCTAGTTTTTAGTGAAACAATAATTTCAGAATTAGTTTAAATGTAGATGTTTGATAAACTTTTGATTTTGAGAGAAAAAGACCGTAATAGAGAGCTCTGACTTCTGATTTGATTGGAGAGAGTTTACCATAAATATTTCTATATCCATGAACTATGTTTCCAGAATTATCTCTAATAAAAACTTTGTCGTTCGATTCACCTTCGAGACATGTTCAATTTATATCGTCCAGGACGAGGAGGATTCCTAAAGAGCTGAGTTGTTTTTTTGCGATTATTTAAGTGATTGAAGCAATTTAGACTATAGGCTGCGTTTTCAATTCCTTTTCAATGCTTGAACTTAATCACGTTAGCACGATCTAAGCTAGATATGATTTGAATAATATCATTTATTGATGAAGTAATAGAAGATGGGCTGCCTTTGAAAATACCGAGGTGATGACTCCAGGAATAATAGTGTTGATATGAGCTTTGGTGGGAGATTTCCATAACCAATTGCGAATCGAGTGAGTTGATGTCAGGAATCTAATTTTTTTTATAACAGGTCACAAAATAATTCCATAAGTTCCAAGCAAAACTGCAGGGCACAAATAGATGGTTAGTGGTCTCTAGACCGTAGTACAATTTATATTTAGAAATTAAGATTAAGTGTCTTGATTGTATCATAGAGTCTATAAGAAGTTGATTATTTAGGAGCCTCTATAGTTTAAAGGAACACTTCATATGAGTAGTTTGATTCTAGATATTTTCAAATAAGATTGACTTGTTGTGCTTATCTCTCATATGATGAATCGTCTCATTTTTATTAAATGAACCATCTTTGGAAAGCCTAATTTGGATTAAATATTCTACATGATCATTAATAGTTATCTTGTTAATTAAATGGATGTTAGAATAAGTAAATGTGGGAAGTTTATTCTTGCTCCATGAGCTCTTTTCCCAGGAAGAATAAATTTTTTCACCCATAAACCAATCATTATTGTCTTCAAGATTTAGCTTGACAATAGGTGGCTTGCCAAACTAGTTATCAAGCCAAAAATTTGGCTTTCCCTTGCCTATTTTCCAACAAATATTGTCTTCAGCTAGATTCTTGATATTATTGAGTCTTTTCCATGTTTGAGAATCCTTTTTCTTGTAATTGATTTGGAGAAAGTACTTTCATTTATAGTAAATGTTATGCATGAACTTGGCCCCATAGACATTTGTTCTCCATGAATCTGTACCATATCTTACAAGAGGATGAGGTTTGAATATCATTTAGACTGCTAAGATTGAGTCCACCTTCCCTGAAATATTTTCAATTAATAGACTAGTTAGACCAATGTATATTATTAATACTCATTTAAGAGCTCCATATAAATTTATTAAGCATGCTTTCTATCTTGTGGATAATAGTTTTAGGCAACCAATTAATTTTCAAGGAGAGGAATGTAATTTCGTGATTTGTTATTGGATTTTATAGTGATGCCCAAATAGGTTATTGGTAGAAAGCTAGTTTTATAGCTTGTTTGAATAGCCAAAGAGTTGATTTTTCCTTGAGGTGAACACTTTTGTCATATCAACTTTAATGACTATATTTCTACTCAGATCATGTATGAGTTCCTTAGCCAGAATAATGTTATCATGAATTAGTCTATCTTTAATGTAGCCTCCCTGAAATTTAAAAATTATTCTTGGGAGAATGTTAAATAATTTATTATTTAAAATCTTAAACGTTACTCTGTTAATGATTGAAAAAATACCGATTGGCCAGTAATCTTTCCATTATGTAGGATTACAGGATTTCGGGATGAAACAAATGCCTATAGCAAAGATCCTTATTGGAATCTTTTGACCCAATCAGAAAGGAAGACATTGCATTGTAGAAGTCAAATTTGATGCTCTTCCAGCAGGAGAGAATAAAACATCTATTGTAACCATGCATTCCTGCTGCGCTGATAGGCTTAAGGTCTTTAATGATGTTGCAACTTTCTTCTTCTATTGGAAAAGATAAAAGTAAGTTATTATTTTCTCATCAATTATCTTAGGAATAATACTAAATAAGATGTTATTCATATATTCACTTTCTTCATTAATATTTAGATAAGGAGAAGTAGCAAGAATATTTTTATAGTAAAATTCAACAGATAAAGTAATAAGATTTTCATATGTTATCTAATGTTTATTGTCTTTGATGCTGCTGATTCTTCTTTTTCTTATTTGTTTCTTGACGAAATTATGAATGACGTTAGTGTTTCTGTCCATGTCCTTTATCCAACTAGCATAACACTTTTAAAACCAATAATCTTATTTCATTTTGAGATCAAATGAAGAACACGAAAAAGAAGGTTGCAACAGACTTAGTTCAAACAGCTACAGAGGGGGCTGGTTTGGAGAACCAAGGGGAATCAATGTGGCTTTGCTAAAGGCATTAGAGGTTGAAACTGTAAAGGAAGCTGGAGGGTCAAAGAACCCACCAATTCCGGCTGATCCTACTCTGCAAGAGGAAATCCCAATAGACCTTCAGTCCGGACAGATTGCTGGTGGATGAAACGACAAAATGGACCTTTCATCCTTTCAAGACATCGGTCTGTATTTTAATGACCTTGAAAAAAATAATTTTGCAGGTCCTTACCGTCCCTCCAGCTCTTCCAACATGGTAACTTATAATTGGAAGTATTTTTCCATATCCGGAGAACAAGATAATTTAAGCCACACTCTCCTTGGTTACATCAGACCAGTATTTGATCTGGAGAGGAAGGTAAAGAATCAAACCAGTGTTATCAACTCTCTTACCACTAATAAGAAAACCATGTCATATAGTCTTCTGAGTGCTCAGCAGAGCATAGAGGCACTAAAGAAGGAAAACGAGGATTTGACAACCAAGCTGACCGGATCGAAAACAACAAATACTGAGCTCCAAACCAAGTACTTCGGCCTGGAGACTTCTTCCTCACAAAACTTCACAGCTTTGAAGGAAAATGAGGATTTGGCAACCAAGGTGACCAGATTGGAAGCAACCAATACTGAGCTCCAAACCAAGTACTTCGGCCTGGAGACTTCTTCCCCACAAAACCTCACAACTTTGAAGGATCAGTTGATAACCAAGGATGGTACTATCGAAACTTTAACCAACGAGAAGACCAAGCTGGAGAGCACTATTTCGAAGAAGGTTAAGAAGAAAAAGGCCTTAGAACGTCAGCAAGAGCAAGCTATCAAAGTAGGCATATAGGAATCACCAACAAAATAGTTCATTCCTTAGATAAAATAGATGATAGGATCAAATCCGACATGGTGCTGCTGCTCCATGAGACCTTCCCTAAGAGAACACTTGGTACCTTATGGAAGTATGTGGAGTATGATGACATCCCATTCTATACCTTAGCAGATGGTGACAAGCAAAACTATGCTATTCAAGTTGATTCCACTGATGATGAAGAAAGAACGGGTGATAGTTAAAGTGATGAACTCAAAATTCCCAAAAACGATGGTGGTGAAGAAAAATCCGAAGGGAACAAGCCCTAAGGTTTTATCATGTATTTTTTGTTTTTGAAAGATTAAATTCCTTGAATGGCCAAATTATTTTTTGTACTACTGTTCGGTTCAAGTCCGATCAGATTTAATTTATACACTTTCCCTTTTGTTTAATATTTTGCTTTAAATCTTTCATGACTAATGTTTAAGTAGCCCCTAGAATTTCAGAAGTATTGAATTGAGAGTATTTAATAACTCCAATCACTAAGCTTACCCGATCTACTCAAGAACACTAGAGATCCAACGTGTTAAATAAGTGATTCATACTTAAATTGAATTGAAGTACTTTTCAAGAAAACATAATGTATTATTGAAAAAAGTCTGACACCTCTTTAAAACCTCCCCGCGCCACCAGTGTAGGAAATAGTATGCCCCTAATATCTACATTGGTACTTAGCAAGTAAATATTTATACAAAAAAAATTATTCTATATATAACCTGAGATGCTCAACATTCCATGGGTGCTTTAAAGCTCTTCCTTCTTTGTCTTGAAGCCTATATGTCCCAGGTTTGACCTTTTGACAAACCTCATAAGGGCCTTCCCAGTTCGGAGCCAATTTACCGAACTACCTCTCCTTGGTATGTAAGAAAACTTTTCTTAATACTTTATGCCCTGTTTGAAAATCTCTTCTTTTGACTTTGGAAGCAAATCTGCTCCTCATCAAGCCTTGGTAGTGTGTTGTCGTCAAATGTGCTTTAACCATTTTTTCCTCTATTAAGTCCAACTGATTCCTAACTGTTGTCTCATTAGCCTGTTCAAAATAGTTATGGAACTTGTATGATGGTAAAGTATCCTCTATGGGAGTAATTGCATCCATCCCATATACCAAGGCAAAATGAGATTGTTGTGTAGCAGCCCGATGAGTAGTTCTGTAGGCCCATAATACTTCTTGTAAATAGCTTGACCATTTCCCCGCACCCCCCTCCAAATTCTTCTTTAGTCCAGATAAAATGGTTTTGTTTGCAACTTCAACTTGGCCATTTGCTTGGGGGTGGAAATGAGAGGAAAAACAACGCTGAATGCCTCTAGAGGCACAAAAAGCTTCCATGTCTTTGTTAATAAACTGTGGCCCATTGTCTGTAGTAATCTTTTGGGGAACTCCAAATCTATAGCATATATTGGATAAGATAAACTTAATAACAACTTTCGACGTGGTCCCAGCCAAGGGAGCTGCCTGTATCCACATAGAGAAATAGTCAATGGCGACTATAATAGTTTTGCACCCCCAGATGCCATGGGTAGAGGTCCAACTAAATCCATCCCCCATCTAGAAAAATGTATTGGCTCAAAAATAAACTCCATAGGTACTGCTGGCACATGAATTTCATTCCCATACCTTTGACACATATCACATTTCTTCACCATTTATTTAGCATTTGTCATTATGGTTGGCCAATAGTATCCAGTCAACAAGAATCTTCGGGTTAGTGATCTGTACCCACAATGTGTTGAGCCTTCCCCATCGTGTAGTTTAGATAAAATAACTTGGGATTCTTCAAATCCCAAACAGCACAGGAGAGGTTTGCTGAAAGATTTTTTTAATAGAGAACTCCCCTTATTATAAAAAAACCACGAGTCTTGTATTTAATCTTTTTTGTCACATCTTTATCTGAAGGCAATGTCCCATCAGAAATGTATTGAAAGAGGGTGTATCTCCAGTCTTTAGGCTGGATCATAAGTATAGTCATATTTTCTCCATCTTCTTTCTTCTGATCTAATTGTATGAATGGTCATTCTTGTATGAGAATCCAAGGGTAGGACTCAGAGTAAGCTATAGTTGCTAGAAAATCTGCCTATGTATTCTCCGATCTAGGAATATGCTCACAGCAAATACTTTTGAAGCTTGGTGCCACTTCTTTCAAAACAAGTAAGTACTTAACCAGTTGTTCCTTCTTGGCCTCAGGCTGTCCTTGGGCATGGTGGATGAGTAATTAAGAGTCACTCATTAACCGGACTCTCTTAGCTCCACATAAGAGAGCTAACTTAAGACCGGCTATAGCTGCCTTGTATTCAGACTCATTATTAGAGGCCCTGAATCCCAAGCATATAGCTTGATACATTTTATCACCATACGAAGAGGTCAAACAAATTCCAGCTCCACAACCCATAGCGCTTGATCCACCATAAGTTTGGACCACCCATTCTTTCTTAAAATTATCTTCCGAACTTCATCCACAAGACCTATTAGCATGAAATTCTACCAAGAAGTTAGCCACTGATTGAGCTTTAATTATCGTTCGAGGGGCGAAATCAATGTCGTAGTCGCCCAATGCGAATGACCATTTGGTCATTTTGCTCGATATATCTTCCTTTTGAAGAATATTTTTTAGCTAGAAATACGTTCCGACAATAATAGAATGAGATTGAAAATGCATCCTCGTCTTTCTTGCTGCAATCACTAAAGGTAGTGCCAACTTTTCCAATTTCAAAGATCAACTACAACTTTTCCAATTTCAAAGATCAACTACAACTTTTCCAATTTCAAATATCAACTTTAAGCATCCAATAAAATCTTACTGATGTAGTACACCGGGCGAGGATAATTTTCCACCTCCCTTACCGAGACAGCACTTATAGCACATTCTAACACATCCAGGTTTACATAAATATTTTCTCCTTGAACGAGCTTGAAAAGAGTCTTGGGTGAAGATATATGTTTCTTTATTTCAATAAAGGCCTGGTCACATTGTGGGGACCAATTGAAGTCTTTAGCATTTTTCAATATTTGGAAAAAAGGAGCGCACTTTTCCGATGACCTTGAAATAAATCTATTTAACGCAGGTAACCTTCCGGTAAGCCTTTGAACTTTTTTAGTATTTCGAGGAGGATCCATTTCTAATAAGGCATTAAATTGATCTAGATCAGGGTGAATACCTTTCTCACTTATTATATAACCCAAAAAGTTTCCAAATCGGACCCGAAACATGTAGGGAATATTGGGTCAGTATATTCTGCTTTTGTATATAAGTAAGAATACTCCGATCTCCACAATAGTGTGATATTGTCCGCTTTGGGCCCACTGGCCCGCGCGGCTTTGCTTTTGGTCCACTTCCAAAAGGCCTCACACTAATGGAGATGTATTCTTAACTTATATACTGATATTTCTTCCCATGTTTAACCGATGTGGGACGTGGGACTTTGGTAGCACCTAACAATCCTCCTCTCGAACAAAGTAGCACTATAGCCTCCTCTCAATTGACTTCCATCCGCCTACTCTAGTCAGGTGGAGAGAAACCTGAACTCTAGAGCTTCAGGGCGAATCTATCTGCTCACACTGTGCCGCTCCTTGATCAAGCCACCTGCTTGATAAGCTATCAGGCACTCCAACTTTAGATGAATATGCGTCGCTCCTTGATCAAGCCACCTGCTTGATGAGCCATCTGGCACTCCATCTATCCAGCAGATCATTCACTCAGATCATTCACCTTGAGTATGGATCCTGGCTTGATGTTCGCACATGAGAATTTCACCCACATCACAACCCACCACATCGCGTTCCGTCTGGGCCTGGTGCTCTGATACCATTTGTAGGGAATATTGGGTCAGTATATTCCGCCTTTGTATATAAGTAAGAATACTCCAATCTCCACAATAGTGTGATATTGTCCGCTTTAGGCCCACTGGCCCGCACGGCTTTGCTTTTGGTCCACTTCTAAAAGGCCTCACACTAATGGAGATGTATTCTTAACTTATATACTGATCTTTCTTCCCATGTTTAACCGATGTGGGACGTGGGACTTTGGTCGCACCTAACAAAACACACAAGTTTTCCAGCATTTTTCAATCCGAAGGGCATTACCTTGTAACAGTGGAGACCTCTATCTGTAATAAAAGTGGTGTGATCTTTATCCTTTGGATCTACTTGTATCTAATTATACCCTGAAAAGGAATCCATGAAGGACAACAACTTATTTCAAGATGTATAATCTACTAGCTGATCTATCCGAGGGATAGGAGAAAGATCATTTGGGCAAGCCCTGTTGAGGTCAATGGAATTAATAAACATACGTCATTTGTCGTTCTTTTTCTTGACTAGCACCGGACTGGCAGTCCATAGAAGATATTGAGACTCTTTAGTATGCCCCATCTTGGTCAGCTGATCAACCTCTTTAACTATCACATTTTTTACTTGGAAAACGTTTTTCTTTTTTATACAACAGGTGCAACATCACTCCGCATAGACAACTTACGTGAAATAATATTCGCCGGTACCCCGGTTACATCAGTATTGCACCGTGCAAACACATGTTGATTGTTTAGTAAAAAATACAATAATTTCTTTTTAACTCTGACACCATCTTGGAACTAATCTTGATGTTTTAACCCTCTGCAAGGGAATGAGTTCCAACTTCTTCAATGTGTATTATAACACTGGGAGCCTCTTTGGGGTCATCGATCTCATTTTCCTCGGTAGAAAGCTCCAGTAACTGCTAATCTTTATTAATTCGAACTGCCCCCAATGTCTTAGGAGCAAGAGCTGTTGCACAGCACTCCCTGGCAATTTTCTAACTACTTCGGACACTGCCTACTTATCCCCAAACCGTATACTTTAAGCACTAGTGGACTATAGAGGCCACAACATGCATCTGGAAAGCTAATACCTCCCAAATATTGCGTTTTATGATGTGAGGCAATCTACCACAACAAATAGTACCTTCACCATCTTTTTAAAAGGCATGTTGCCCAACAACACTTATTCTTCAAACTCCATAATTACATCTGCATAACTCCATGTGAAGCCCACAATTTCTTTGTTCGAACGTTGAATAACAGCAGGATTCCTCATCTGTTTGTAGGAGCTTAAGAATAGGATGTTTTCCGAACTGCCCGTATCAATCAGAATTCGACGTATATCATTTCCCCTTATAGAAGCTCCTATAACCACTGCATCCTCGTGAGGCCCAGTAATATCCCTCAAATCATCTTCATCAAAGAGTATGAATGGGAATGGGTACTGGCACTGATTGAAAGACATTCTCCCTTCTAATTGAGTAGTCAAATTGTGGACATTCTTCTTCCTTGATGAAGGGGTAGGTGCAGTTACAATATTTCCTCCAAAGATAGTTAATGATTCGAAGAAGCTGAGCAGTCCGGATACTGTCTTAGTTTTTTTATGTTATCACCCACCTTATTCCAAGTTGCATCTGGATCCAGATACTTAGAGTCCACATCGAACCTTCCAAGGATCACCTTTGCACCTTCTTGAGCAAACGTTCCAGGATTGTTCGAAGGACTTGTCCGAGGAGCATTGACAGGTCTGTTTCCACTTTGTCTTTTAACAAACGCCCCCAGTTTGCCCCTCTTAATAAGGTTTTGTACTTCTTGTTTCAACGCTATGCAGTCTTGAGTATTATAACCTATATCATTGTGATATTGGCAGAAACAAGTGTTTCGGTTTTCTCCGGGGGACTGTAACACCGTCGGCTTTCGAAAGTGTACTTTATCCTTAGTTTTATCATAGATTGTAGCCACATTTTCTCTTAACTCTGCAACTACTCAGGGACCCAATGAACCCTTTTACTCCTTGATTGTTGGCTCTGGGTCTGGTTCTGGTTGGATTGAGTTTGCTTGGACCGGGTAGATTATTGTCCAGTCTCCTTTGCCTTGTAACCTTACTGGTTAGCAGCTGTAGGAGCTGTTGTGGTGGACCTCACCTGACGGTGCACCCTCGTTTTCTTTGTTTCTTCCACATTAATCTGATTTCTCACTTGGTTTAATAAGCCACCCAGGTCATAGATTTCTTCCGGGTCACAGAATCAGCTAAGTTCCCATGATTCAATCCCTTCTTGAGAGAAGCAATCACCATTTGCTCAAGCAATCTGCTAATCTGTTCTTTGTATTCACAAACCGACTTATGTAATCTTTTAAAAATTCGTTTGGTTATTGTGCACAGTGGATAATGGTATCCCATTTACCCTTTAGTTCTTTACTCCCAACAAATTGCATCCAGACGACAATCCAAAAGGTATCAAAGTTTGTAATACATCCCTGAGGTAAGATGTTATACCATTTAAGAGCACTGCCCGTAAAAGTTTGGGAGAAGGCTCTGTACAAGATCTTATCATCGTCATCAAAATTCATCATGAAGTTCTTGAATTGCTCCAGATGGTTGTTCGGATCTCGACTTCCATCATATTTCTCCATCTTAGAGCTATCAAACCTTTTAGGAAGGTGTCTGGACAGTGTTTTCGCAGACAAAGGTGACTGCCTCCAGTTTTTATTGCGACTAAAAACAATATCTTCATTAGGGGTTGCAAAAATACCTGGTTCGGACGGAAATGCAAAATGATCTATCATCAACTGATCAACATGCCTATGGGATGACCCTTTGCCCTAATGCCTTTTAAGCCTACCATGTCTGTCCTTCTTTCTTGAGTGTTTTTTTGGTTAACTTTATCTTTTTTTGGATCTCCTCTCATTACTGCTTGAGGACAAAGATTCTTCAAGCTCTGCCTCATTCGAAGAGCTGCTAGAGGACTCGGATCCAGAAATTTCAACAGACGTAGAACTAAGGTGAGTCTTTAGGGATGGCTCATTCTCCCCAAGGTTGTCAGTATGGTGAAGGACTGACGCTTTGGATTTCTCCTTGATACCTTTCTCTGCTTGTATATGGCCCTTAGTGCCTCTATTTCAGTCCTTAGCTGGTCTCGCTCATCGATGGTATATTTTTTATTTTCCTTCACCGTTTCCACCTCAGGAGGTGGAGTATTTTGCCCATTCGGATCCATCCAAACTGTTTTTTTTCACTGGTTTTTCTCCACCGTGGTCGCCAATTTGGTTTGATTTATTTTGGGTTGAGGGTAGATTGATAAAGTGTTTAGAAAACGTTTTAATAATTTTGGGATATTTTGTGTTTAGGGTGGAGAGTAGAGAGATAATTAAGGTGTCTACTAGTATTAAATTCTGACCACCTTCATTAATGAAGTGGTTGGGGTATTTATACCTTAATTACTGACCCATGGCCTTACTGGTTCGGATCATGAAACCGAGTCGAATTTAATGACCCATTAGTCTTAAGTTGATTAGCAAATAGCTTAGTCAAAAGTTAATACATTTGTCGTCTTCGGATTTTTAATGATGTGATATGGTCCGAATTGTCCCTCATCGGATATGTAAATTTTGCTTAGGAACAGTGACTGAAATATCCAAACTCATCAGTTATCATCTGACATGGATAAACGTTCAAATATTATTTGTAAAAAATAATGTTATATTGGAATGTCTTATCATGTCTAATTTAGTCCATATAAAGTAATCCATTAGAATATTGGACGAACGATTATTATATTAATTTTATTATTTAGTCGTATAATATTATAAATAATATGTGAATATTGGTTGGGCTTTGTATCTAAAAAAACCAAACAATTTAGTATTGGACTATAAGAACTCTGTTGGAGGAGCAGACAAAGAATAAACATGACTAGGCCACTCCGTCCAACACTCATGCTCGTTTTCTTGGTTTGGAAGATACACCACTGAATTCTTTCGCGATGAAATTGCCTTGATTACCTACAACCTTAACTATGCATTTCGACTTCCCCTTGACCCAAAACTGGTGTAGATTTTCTGGAGGACTCGGGTGTGAATGAGTAAGTTGATACTGAATTTCCGAGGAGTCCGTTATGGGACCCGCATTTTGTCTCATCGTGTAAACAATATATTTAACATAATCAAATTCCTTACTATGAACAGAATAATTGGACAATCTGAGATGTATTACATGCATATTATTATACGCGATGGAGCAACAATCCTTACTAATCTCCCGAATTTCAATAAGATATAGAACTTTCACTTTGTATATATGTTATGATCAAGAGAGACTGACGTAAAAGGCGAGAAGAAGCAATGTTCATATGTTTGGAGATTCGATGGTGATTGTTCATCCATTTTATAATATTTTCTTTAGAATAAATATAAAACTAACTTATCCTTGGGTTAAATAGTTTCAGGGTGTCCATTTGTTAGACGAACACTTGAAGCGAGCGAGCACTACATGGGGCTAAAGAAAGAAGTTTTCGATTTTCATTATCATACAGAAATCTCATGGTGCTGGAAAAATTTGTCGTTAATGGGCTTCGTTTAGTATTATGGTTTTTATGGGGTTTTAGTACGCAAGAATCCAGCGGATACTGAAACAACGGAGCATAAAACTTCTCCACAAAGTCATCCAAGGTAGGGGCATCCACTCGGCCAGGTGGGAGAAAGGTGCTACCACTAGAACTATTGCAGCTGCTAAATATTCTTCTCAATACAAGGATGTTGGTGTATCAGTTAGCTGCATGAGGAAAAATAAGGCAAGACTACTGCATTTTAGGTTGGTGAAAGTTGTAAGGATAGTATCCTAAATAAAAGAAATATTGAGGCTACTATACTGAGACATCTAAACCCTTGCATGATGTTGGTAAATATACTTTTGTGTCTAGAGAGAGGTCTTCACATTAAGTAAAACATAAAGTTGTTGAAGCACTTGTCGTTGAAGAAAAAGCTAGTGAGGAAGCCAACCCAACTGTGTTTGAAGTATTTCTTAATCATGTTTCATTATCACCGTCGAAAAAAACTAAATGGTAGGTGATGGCACTATCTTTGATACTTTGCCGACAAGAGGTCTGGTAGTGTTGATTACCAGATTATTTTTGTTATTACTACCGAAGAAGATAATCGTCTTTTTAATGATGATGAGCTTTTATTTCCACATGATAAAGCGGTGGCGTATGCCAATTGAGTAGTTATTGGTGAGAGAGTATTTTTAGTGAATATCATGACTTATGAGGGCAAAGGGAAGACGCATATCCACGTTATGCCGTAACAAATTAATTTTAAAGCAATGGGGTAAAACGATGGCTCATGCCACTACTGGAGTGGAACGAGATGGAAGACAAGGGACCCTCCGAACCTAAGAAGCCGAAGCATGTGGATATAGTGCATTGGTTATATATGGCCACAATTCTTATTGTGGTGGTGACCGAGACTTCAAATGTGGCTTGAAGCGGGGATGATCCAACCAAGAGATGGTATAGATGATGCTGCTCTCTTGGGGAGTCGAAGGCTTCCATGGTTGCGTTAGAAAAGATTTCAGATCTTGTTAATCAATTGTTTCCCCCGACTTGTAAGAGGGACCTTCATACATATTTGATACTCACATAGTTAGTGAAAATGAATATAAGATTGAGAAGAGAGGTAAAATCCGCCAGATTGTTACAAAACCTTTGTTAGTCCTCGATTTGAGCTAAAGTTTCCTTGCTAATTAATGGTTGCAAGAGATTTTAAATTTGTTGACCATGCTACATCAAGTTGGTTCAACTTTGGTCAACATCATATCGTATCTTCGCCCGCTAATGGATGACGCTGGCGAATCATTCGGTAAGGGATCCACACTTCTAAATGTGTTGCAAACAAAAATGAGGCAAATAAGAAGTTGGACATGTAGTTATATTTCCGTGATAGTCTTAAGAAGAGATTTGCAGACCAAGGTCGACGAAGCTGAGCATCTTGAGAAAGAAATGAAACATGTTATCGTAAAGGTGGTTGATTTGAAATGGATCTTAAGTGAAGAACATAAGGGCATTTAACACAAAGAATGATCTTTATAGGTGTTCAAATGAAGAATTAGGTCAAATATATAAGTTAAAGTTAGACTTGGAAGTAAAACGGGCTACCCGAGCAAAGGAGGTGGATGATTTTGAAACAAGGATACTTAAATCTGCCAAGATCATGGAAAATAAACTTATTAGCCACTTGTATTTGGAGTGTTTTGAACTTTGTTTGGATTTAGTTCCAAGAGACGAAAGACTCCTACTTGTGGTTAAAGTATCCCTTAAAATGATAAATCAACCCTTAAGGTTGTCAAGGTGGTTAGCTTGTGTGCGCAAAGTTGATGGGAGAGCTAAGGAGAAAAAATAAAATTGGTTGGTGGAAAAGCTAAGGAGAAAAAATAAAATTGTCAAGGTTTTGTGTTTATTAGAAAATGTTTATTTTTGTATTGAACTGTTTTTTTATAATGCAAATCCAAGTAAGACTCTCAATATATAGAGAATTTAGAGGCCTATACAAGGAAATTTAATATACTGAATATTCTAATATTCCCCCTCAAGTTGTGTAGTGGGATCACCAATACCCAACTTGGATAAAACTGGTTCAAATGTTTTTGCAGCAACCGCTTTTGTCAGGATGTCTGCCAGTTGGTCTTCAGATCTAACAAACGGAAGTTCGACTGTCCCATCTTCAATCTTTTCTTTTATGAAGTGCCTATCTATTTCAACGTGCTTTGTTCTATCGTGCTGTACCGGGTTCTTTGAAATCTTAATCGCAACTTTATTATCGCACATTAACTAAGTTGGACACTTCATAGGGGATCCGATTTCTTTCATTATTTTCTTTAACCAAAGTATCTCGGTAATCCCCTTAACGATTCCTCTAAATTCTGATTCAGCACTTGACAGTGATACTACTTTCTGTTTCTTACTCCTCCAAGTCACAAAGTTACCTCCAAGAAGAGTAAAGTAGCCAACAGTTGATCGCTTGTCGTTAGGATTCCCTCCCCAATCAGCATCTGTGAATACTTCAACATCAAGGTGTCCATTTTTCTTAAAAATTATGCCTTTTCCTGGTGTGCCTTTGAGATATCAAATAATCCTCATTACTGCCTCCATATGGTGTTCCTGAGGATGATTCATGAACTGGCTAACTACTCCCACCGCGTATGCAATGTCGGGTCGAGTGTGAGCCAGGTAAATCAATTTTCCCACCAACCTTTGGTACCTTTCTTTACTCGCTGGTCTGGCCACTTCAATTATCTTTAGTTTGTGATTCACAACCATATGAGTGTCATTTGGTTTGTAATCCATCATGCCAACTTCAGCTAATAAATCCAATATATATTTCGGTTGGGAGATATAAATCCCTCCTCTTGACCTAAGAACCTTGATTCCTAGGAAATACTTCAATCCCCCAAGGTCTTTCATTTCGAACTCCTTGAAGAGGTTTTTCCTAAGAGAGCTAATTTCTTCTTCGTCATTCCCCGTTATAATCATATCGTCGACATATATTATAAGACAAGTGACTAATTCTCCTCTCCTTTTGTAAAACAAGGTATGATCCCCACTACTCTGTTTGTAGCTATA
Organism: Limnanthes douglasii subsp. nivea; assembly: GCA_036936605.1. Lineage (NCBI taxonomy): Eukaryota > Viridiplantae > Streptophyta > Magnoliopsida > Brassicales > Limnanthaceae > Limnanthes > Limnanthes douglasii. The sequence continues at coordinate 193,327,199 of JAUPFV010000003.1, read as the reverse complement.
CTGCTTCATTGCCATTGCAAATCTCCCAAACCAAGCACGAGGAGACTGTTTGAGCCCATATAATGCCTTTTTCAGTTTACATACCTCATTTTCTTGAAAACCATCAGAGAACCCTAGTGGGGATTCCATATATACCTCTTCTTCCAAGTCTCCATGTAAGAAAGCATAATTTACATCAAATTGATAAAGAGGCCAATCTTTATTCGCGGCTAATGAAAGTAAAACTCTAATAGTGTCAATCTTTGCAACCGCAGAGAACGTTTCAGAGTAGTCTATACCATATGTTTGTGTATATCCTTTGGCAACCAATCTTGTCTTGTGTCGTTCAATGGTGCCATCGGATTTATATTTTATATTAAACACCCATCGACACCCGACTGCTTTCTTCCCTTGTGGTAACACACAATTTTCCCATGTACCATTCCTTTTTAGAGCTTCTATTTTGGTATTCATTGCCTCATGCCATTCAGTCATCTTCTTAGCTTCTTGAGCTGTTTTAGAGATTTGTTCAGAGAGAATAGTAGCTGAAAACACCTTTGCAATCTTTTTCATTCCTTTCCTGTCCGTTTTTACTGGATATGTAGAAGCACGAGGAACGTGTTCCGGTGAATACCGGTCAGGAGGAACCCCTCTATTTTTTCTTGGGGGAAGAACCAAAGTTTGAGTTTCAACAAATGAACTTCCTGAAATGTCATGGTCAGTAGCATTTTGTGAGTTATGACATTGTAAATTGTTTACCTCTTAATGGATATTTTATTCGGTTGATTCGCTGGTAGTATCCATGTAATTTATTTCTTGTTGGACATTGTCTTCGGGAGAATAATTGGTGGTAAGAACTGCCTCGTCAGTCTCCTTTATGTTGGAAGAGGTGTGTTCGGTGGCGCCATCTACCAACTCTGTCGGCACATCCTCAAAGTAACTTTCATATAGCAACCAGTCGAGTGATTCACTTACTTTCTCCCCCCTGAGCACGAGATTGGTGGTCAAAAGAATAATCGGATTCCAAGAAGTCACAGTCCATGGTGACATGGATTCAACGAGTAACCGGATTGTAACACCGATAACCCATTTGATGGACACCATACCCAACGAATACACACTTTTCAGCACACAAATTAAGTTTGTTTCGACTAGTTTTAGGGATATGAACAAACACCGAACAACCAAAGACACGAGGTGGTAAGGTCATAACAGATGGAAGTGTAACTTGGGTGGCAAACACTTGTAATGGAGTTTTATTGCCTAGACATCGGGTTGGTAGACGATTTGCAAGATACATGGTTGTAGCAAGAGCTTCTGGCCAAAGAGAATGAGGAAATCTAGATTCAATCATAATAGCACGGATTTTTTCAAGTAAACTACAATTTTTTTGTTCTGAAGTACCGTTTTGTTGAGGTGTGTTTGGACAAGTGGTTTGATAGATAAGACCATTCCTTTTGAAGAAATTATGCATTGTTTGGTTGACAAACTCTGTTCTATTATCAGAACGGAGAATCTGTATTTTTTTTTCAAACTGAGTCAAAATCATTTTGTAAAAACAAACAAATATTTCTGGTACTTCCGATTTATGTTTCATGAAGTATATCCAAGTCATTCTTGAGAAATCATCCACAAATAAAACAAAGTATCTGATTCAATTATTAGTGGAATTTGGTGTTGGACCCCAAACATCAGAATGGATTAGCAAAAAAGCATAATCAACTATAGTATTACTTTGATTAAATGAGACCCTACGATTTTTTGCAAGAATACAGGTTTCACATTTCTCATGAATGGAATTATTCAAAAAAAGACTAGGAAACAAACTTTTAAGATAGCTAAAAGAAGGATGACCAAGTCACCGGTGCCATAACCAAAGTTGTCTTTCGGTTGTTCCGTGAGCAAGCATGGCATGTCCCTTATGAACTACCTCATCAACATAATAAAGACCTCATTGTTCATTACCACGCCCAATGATCTCCTTCGTACGAATGTCCTGTAAAATACAAAAAAATAGATACATAAGAACCACACAGTTGAGTCATTTTGTCACTTGACTAACATATAATAACTTTAAGGATAGTAAAGGAATGTAGAGGCAGTTTTTTAATTTCCATTCTTTCCGAAAAAATAATTAAACCTCCCCCTTTGACTTCACAAATTTCTCCACTAACAGTCTCAATATGGGACTTCTTTGGAGATGACATGTCACCAAAGTGTTTAGGATCATAAGACATGGTGTCCGTAACCTCGCAATCAAAGATCCAATTCATTGATTTTTCAAACCCTTTACCTCCAAGTTTTTCATAGGAGTTCGCCGCCATTCCTCCAAAACCAGTGCCACTTCCTTGCTCATTTTTAGTCGGATCTTCGCCGCCACTTGTAGACGAAGCCCGTTTGACGTTAGATCTGAAACGTTGGTTATTTTTCTCCTTATGACCGTCCTCCCACCATTCTGGATAGCCAACCAGCTGGAAACATGTCTCTTTAGTGTGTTTCTTCATCCCACAATGAGTGCAATACAACTTGTATTTATCTTCTTTCTCTTTGGATCGGAATTTAAACCTCTGTGCAGAATCTTTAGAAGCCAAACCCATTCCAATTTCAATCGAGTCACTATCAGAAGAACTTGATTTTAGTATATTAAGCATGGCCACTTCCCTTCGTATTGTAGCATATGTTGTTTCCACGAAAGGAAGATGATCCTTTTTCAGGATATCTCTCTTGACTGGTTCCAGCTTGTCATTAATCGCCATTAGCAATTGATAGAGTCTTTGTTCTTGAGTCTTCTTATTGTAGATCTGAATGTCTTCAGGGTCTTTCATAGGGTTCGGATATCGCCTATCTATAGGCATCCAGATGTTCTGCAGTTTGTTCCCCAAGTTTTCTAGTGTATTAGACCCTTGCCTTAATGAATTAGCCCTCTTATGAAGGTCAAACACCTGTAACGAATCTGTGTCGAACCGTATGTGGTGGCTAACCCATCCTAGAGGGATTTTGCTGTGGGATATTGCGAGACATTATTCACCAAGCTGGATTCAAGATTCTGGATAATCCATGTGAAAACACATTGATCATCTTGTTCCCACCTTGTATTTGTGTTTTCAGTTTTGGATGGGGGTGTCGGCTCCCCTGTAATGTGAGAACTTCTCCCCCTTCCCTCAATTGCTTTCTTCGTCAGGTTTGCCCATAGGGCATAGTTGTCACCACCGAGTTTAATCCCTAGGGATAAATTCTCGGGGTTAGTTGTTTGTTGTTGTGTTCAGAGACCATTTCTCAGAATGGCAGCAATCTGTGTTGTTAATTCATCAGGGATTTGACTTACCACGACTTCATTGCCAACCATCTTTGTTGAGGATGTTCAGAATTCCCAAATTCACACGTGCTCTGATACCATGTTAAAAAACAAAGAGAGAATTAGCCGTCAGGAAGCGGCTAGGGTTTTGTGTTTATTAGAAAATGTTTATTTTTGTATTGAACTGTTTTTTATATTAGAAAATGTTTATTTTGTATTGAACTGTTTTTTTGTACTTCATACAAGGCTAGTGGAACTGTTTTTTCTTTTTAAGAACACTAGTGTGTAATAATTCTTTTTAATCAAGAAGAAATATTATTGTTGTTTTCTTGTTTGAACTTCATATGAATAATTCGATTGGAATATATCTAGAAATAACGAAACTAATTTTGTATAATATACGCAATCTTAATGTGGCCATAACAAAGGTTGAATTGGTTGAATTAGAGAAGCACTTACATTTTTCACAATGCTGGACTTTCTTCTTTGCTCTTGAAGCATCATAGGCCAATAATATCCATATAACAATTTTTTTTTGCAATTTCATGTGCCCGCGATACGCAGTTCTCTTTCTGACATGCAGTTATTCTACTACAAAGAAGTTTCATCATGGCTAAAGCAGTTATTCTACTACAAATGAAGTTTCATCAGGGCTAAAGCATCGAAGTAGAGTCTTGGTTAAACTGCGCAGGTATAGTGTGTCAACGATCTAGGTGAACTTGGCCGATTGGGCCTTATTTTCTTTGCTTGTTTTTTCTCTTTAGAATTATTCATTGAATGAGTTATTGAATGATGGGTGTCTATCAATCGTATAACTGCTTATTGCCTTCTATTAATAGGAAATAAACCTATTTGGTAAGTCGATGAAAGGTTTTTCTTGATGAATTACTCACTATTCCTGCACTGCACATGCTGAAGATGTCAAAACATAAACTGCATCGTATCTACCGTAAGGTTCTGTTCAAATTCAACAAATGTTATCTAGTGTTGAAGTTTTTTTAAATATTAGAATAAATTATTTTTCTTAACTTTAGCCAGCTTCTAAGGTCTAATGAACACCTAGCTGAGATATGGTGAATAACTAAACCTTTTTGTAACCCTAAAATTTTACATATCGTGTGGCAACTATGATTATTTCGTACACAACCTCATAATTAGTAGCTAGAAAACTAAGTTTAATTGATTGTTTCCGAATATATCTTGTCGGTGAGATTAATTAGATGTATACTCCTCATCTTTGGGTATTACATTCTCCGTCCGCATCTACCTTCTAGATGGATTCAGACTCCTCGTTTATGAGAAATGGATTTCCGACTTGAATTCATTTAAGAAGTCTAGTAGTTCTCGGTCCTTGATTGTTGATCATGGTTTAAATTTGATGTCATAGTCCTATACCTCAACGAACCATTTCTTCAATGTTTCAGAAATCTTTGCCATGTGTTGTATAGTTCATAAGGGAACAATATTCGAACAATAAGGGTATGTGTTTGAACAAAAGGCGCATGTTTTTGGCCGCCATCACCAATGTGAGTGCCAGTTTTTCAAATTGTAAGTATTTGATTTCATAACTCACTAAAAAATTATTTACAAAGTGTATTGGTCAATATTATTTTATGGCTTCCTTGATTAATAAAATGCTCATTTCATAATATGAAACTACGAGGTATAAGAATATGATATTCCTTGGTTAGGGTTTAGTTTTCATTGTGGAGAAGTAAGTAATTTATTGATATTGGTAAAATCTTCCTCATAGGTTGAAGTCTATGTAAATTTTACTATTCCCCATAGAACTTGAAAGAAATGTTGGTATTTTTTCAAAGAACGAGAGATGAATCGGTTTAAAGTAGCAAAATGTCCAGCTAATATTTGAACCTCTTTAGTACTTCATGGAGAATCAATGGCAAGTAAGTTAGAGAGCCGATTTGAATCCACTTTGATAATCTTTCCTAACCATGAATCCTAAGAAGTTTCCAAACTTACATCTAATAATACACTTCTTGAGGTTTAGTTTTAGTAAAAATATTTTTGAATTTGTGTTAGTCTAGGAGAAGTCAGTTAGATGGTCTTCTTGATGTACGCTAGTGACCAGGACATCGTTGATATATGCCTAAATATGGCATTTGAGCTGTTTTGCAAAAAAAATATTGAGAAACCATTAATATGTAGCCCCAACATTTTTTAAATCGAAGAGCATGCCCTTATAAAATTATACCATTCTCTGTAATGAATGGTATGTATTCTTGGTCATCCTCGTGTATTTGTATTTGGTTGTAAACTCAACAATAATCCATGAATGATAACATCATATTTTGAGATATTACATAAAATAGTTTATCAATTCGAGGTAACATAAAATGGTCCTTCCAGAAAATTATTTTAAGCTCATTAAAATCAACACATATTCTATATTTGTCGTTATTATTCTTGAAAAGTATCGTTTGTTGTTAAAACCGGGTAATGTGACTTAGATATGGATAATTATGACAGGTTTCTCTACTTATGTAATGATTGTTTCTATTTTTAGTTGATAGTATTAGCTTCTCTTTTGTTTGCTTCGTCACACGTTTGTGCTTACCGTGAGCTTGTGGCCGTCCAAATCAACTTGGAATCAAGTGATGTCAATGGGATTTTAGGAAAATGTATCTAAATTATGTTACAAGAAAGTGGGAAGTTCTAACCTTAATGCGACAGGGATGGCTCGTCCCAACTTAATCATTTTGGTGCCTTCTATCATGATGTTTTTTACGTCCTTCTCAAGTTTAATAATGTGAATGCCTTCGTATAGGTCATCTATGATATCTAGAAAGATTTAGTTCCTTACTAACTGCAATTTTTAAGGATATGAAAGCTACATAGCATTTTCGAGATGTGTTTTAATTTCCTCGGATGATCCAAACTTTCTCGTTGAAACATATAACTAAGACAGAGATTCATCGGATGATCCAAACTTTCTCGTTGAACATATAACAGATAAAGAAATGCATTTGACCCTACCAAGATTAGACTAAGATGATATTGTAGGAAGATAAACATCTACTATGATGAAGATATATAAAATCATTTTCTTTAACCCTTCTCAGCAAAGGACAATGTCCAACATGAGTTATCCTAGTACATTGACACGTTTCATTTTATCATATTAATTATTTCTATGATGTTGGCTGAGCTTCTTATGTCAATCATGAGGTAGTTAACCGCTACTCTGTGAATCAGATCATAATTAACAAGATAAAATTGTGTTGCGCGATAATGCTCTTATATATTCGTCTCTAAGTTCCAATGTATGATATGGGTTTAGTAAAGATATAAAGATGTATGCCATTATAATGCATTTCCACATCGCTTACATGTCACTTCATGCACTTGTGCAAATTCTAGAGAAAATATCCCACTAGTAATGACTCACTTTTCATTTGGGGTCCAGATCCAAATATTAATCATTCAGAATTAAAATGATTTCTTTTTTATCAAGCGTTATTGGCTCCATTGCTGTAGGTTTACACGTGTCGCCATCAGCGGATCATTAACTCTTGTTTGAGTGTGGTGAGAAGTATACGCATTTATAGTAAAAGTGTTACCATCCATTCCGACCCTTGCAATTATTCTACTTTAATGTGGATCTCCACCTGCATGAGAAAATCTCTAAAGTTGAAGGTTTTCTCTTTCGTTATAGCTTCTGATAATTTTCTTGGCATCACTCATTATCAATAGGTCGTAACAACCATCAGATCAGGGTAATCCTACAAGTCACTTTTTTATATCACATATCATCGGGTGTATTACTTGTGTGCCTCATTTAGCCATTTCTTATAATGAATAATATAATCTCCATCTCCTTTCATGACCTTGGATTTGATAAAATTATTACGGAAATATTTATTTTATCTTGAAGGTCTTTATACATTGGAGTGGTAAAGTGTTACACAAAGTTAATGAAGTACCTTGGAATGTCATAAAAAAGCTATATAATTTATTTTATCGTATTCTTCGAAGTGTGTCATCTCGTTGTTGAACTATTCTATGTGATGCTCCGTTTCTTCCTCATTGTTACACTTGTCCATCTTGTGGCTATTTTAGCTCGGAGGAAGGTCACCATACAAGATATCCAAGGCTAATGGGGATTCTTTATTTGGTTGGTCTTCATCATATGTATGCATAATACCACTTATTGAATAGTCCATTCACCTCACAAAAAGTAATGCTTGATGGTGTCATGGGCTTTGAAATTTATTGCTACATTTGTATTATTCGTGTTAACGTACGAGTGCTAGTTAAAATTCATATTTAAAGGGATTCTTTAATGCCCCTTTAAGTTTTGGTTGGATTTAATACTGTTTTGTCGTGGGTGATTGATGGTTGGACTGTGTAAAGTAACAATTGCTAAAGTAGATAGGAAGTTATCCTTATTATGTTTCGTGGTTCAATATATATTGAAGGATTTGTGAGCTTTGAAAGCCAACATCGGGTTAGATCGTATTCTAGGGTATCATGGAAGGTACGACTGGACTCCATAGCTCTTTTGGAGGTTTGACTGAATTTGAGGTTGGTGTTGTACTACAGGCGGTTAAAAGCTCGGCTAGATTCCAAGCTGTTTTTAAAGGTTTAACAGTACTCCACGTTGCTAGTGGAGGCTCAACTAGACTCCATGTTGTTGCTGCAGTTTTGGTAGTGATCGAAGGGGTTGATGAAGGATTTTATAGACTACTGACTGTTGCAAGGGGTTTGGTTAAACCCCATGTTTTTTTGGAGGTTTGACTAAACTCCAAGCTATTGTTTGAGGATCAGTTGGAATCTAGGCTGTTGCTGTTTAGAGGCTCGATTGGAATCCATGGTAAAAGAAAACATGTTGTTATAGAAGCTGGGTTATGTGTCTGAATACTGCAACTATTTCATGTTGTTGGTTGAATATTGTTGATACTTAGATTATTGTCTACTTACTTCTAGTAGAATGTTTCGATGATAGGGTCTTGCTTCTCAACTTATTGTTTCCTTTGTTATGATGTTTTCCATATTTTCTAGTGGATGCTCGGTCTGGGTCATACTTGCTAGTTTCAATTGTAGCTCATGGAGATGGAATCACTAACTTTAGTCAATGCGAAGGAGTGATTAACAAAATCTGAAAATTTTAAAAATTATTATCTTGTTCCACACGAAGGTCTTACATCAGATGCTGGAATTTCACGGCCAAAGCTGTTGGGCTAAAAGAGAAATATTTGAAGTGATCATAGTCAGTGACTGAACCACCGTAACTGTTGGAGGTAGAAGCTTAACCAACAAGGTTAATGGAGCTGGAAGTTGGGAAGGAGTTGTTCAAGAAATAAGCAAAACTAACAGAACAGTAAGGTTGAAAGTTTTGCTTCAAAAGTTCGAATCACTATTTTGTTATTGATGAAAATGTCCGGATCTATGTGTGAATTTTCATCCGATGCTTTAGATGTTATTAACTTTCCGAGTTCTTAAAAGAAAAAAAGAAAAAAAAATAAGAACTTTGTGGTATCAATCGCTCTCAATAGACGGGACAACATATGGTGACACGAATTCTAGTTAATTGAGATCCAGAGGTTGATGACAACAAGATTCCAATAATGGAGTAGATTTTGATAAGGATATTGAAAACGTGAATGAGTATACAATATAACTAAGTGAGGAATAATAATATATGAGGTTGTATTATTTAAGGCTTGGATCTTCTAAATATAGAAAAACACAATCTCTCTAGTCTCTAGAAATACATGAGAAAGAGTATATCTGTATAATAATTTTCACTATACACCATGTCACATAACGCATATCATGTAATTTGTAAGATTTAAGAGATTTTCATTTAATTTTATGTATAACAGTTTAGTTTATAATTTAAACATATAAAAATGTTTCACTCGTTTATAATAGTGAAACGTCGCCCAACTATTAGGTTTTGATGCATTTGTTTTACTTTTAAACGTCCGATGAAGTCCACTCACTTACTGATAAAGTTAGTTCATCATGTGTGGGAATTGAAAAACTAATTTTATTAAAATCTACAAATTTAATGACTTGCAAGAGATGTCTAAAAATAAAAACTATATGTATTAAAATATGATAACCGAAATGATTTAAAACTGATATATGATTACATACATCGCAAAAATACAAATATATATTATATAAATTTTAAAATAAAATATATATATCGAAATCTGATAATAAAAAACAATTTACGATTTTAACCTGGTATAAAAATATGTATATCACAAAAATATCAAACTTTGTTATGTATAATATAATATTTATAAGTGAGCTTTCTTTCGTGCACAACTAGGGAACTCGAGACAAAGTGCATGTCGTGCAGAAGCACGAGGAGCTACAATACAAAGATAAGTGAGTAAAAATGAACTACATAGGTCATCAAATTTTGGTGTCGTGGAATCTGAACCGAAGATCTGAGAAAATTCGATTAGACACCAGTGAGGCAATGTTAGAGGGGAACCAAATATTCTTGGGGTTCCTCTCACGCCAAACGTGGTAGATAATCGTGTTAAAGCAAGTGTGTCAAATATAACAGAGAATGAGACCAATTTGACGCCTTACAAAGCCACGATTTTCAGTAAGAGGCAGAAATTGAGAATTCCAACTTAGAACTTGCATAGTTTCAGAGACTCTTAGAAAATCTACAGTTACAGAGAAGATGTGAAATAATTTCATAGTCTGAGTTGTATAAGACGCAAATTGGTGGTTATTAATATCCCAACTCAGTAGTTTTTCTCGAGTAGAAAACTAGCCAAGGATGGCGAGACATAAACTAAAAGAGTGACATAGAATGTTAAACTTATACCAAACTACCCCGTCCCACGCAACAGTGGGGGTGTGCGTACAAATAATGTTGTACGTGTCTTTGACTGTGAATTTAAAGTCTCGAGCCTTCGTAAGTCATAGGTAAACATCATCGGAGATGATGTTGAGAGGGAGGAGAGTAAATACGAGATTATTATCTCCTCGAGATTAGAACAATTCCTAGCTCTAGCCCATTTGAGATCAGAGGGGAGAGGGTGCAATTCTAATGGTCGTCGAGAATGAAATCAGAGACCTTCAGGTTTTTACGAAGCCTAAAATCGTTGATGAAACTAGAGCCATAGCGCGTAACCATAAAAGTAGATATGAGCCAAAAGTCATACAAGAAGGAAGTACTCAAACCATTGCGAATAACAACCATATACAAATTGCTAGCCATAAAACGAATACGAGATCCAAAAAAAAATATTTTTAATTTTTTCGGTTTTAATCGAATCGCTCGAGATAGATTGTTTGTTACCGTTAATTATTGACAAAAATGTTTTAGAACCGCCGCATAGTTCCAAGTTTTAAGATCTAGAATCTCAAATTAAATAGAATCCGAGATTTTAAACTTAAATATTTTTGTTGACTTAAAATGCTAAATTTTATAACAATTTACATAGATCAGGTTAAAAAAATGTTTTTTTTTATATTTTAATATATATATATATATATACCGGTTATTAAAAAAATTTAAAACTATAAATACATAAAAAATGCTGTCTATTTATAATAAAATATTATGATATTTAAGTATTATTAAAATATTAATGACATCTATCTGAGTTAAAACTTCGTTTCAAAGTGCTTACAAAATAATTAATAAGAACTTCCTGTATACCGCTAAACAAGAAACGTGACTGAGCAATTCATACGTGATTGAGAATGCGTTATCAAGTAAAATTGTTCCACGTCTTATATTCTTTCTAATTTAAATATTATTATAGAGACAAAACCATCACCCAAATCGTGTTCATTTTAATCAAATTGACAGCTGCAACTTTGAAAGGTGACAAAATCAGTCAATATTCCACTATTAATTCCATTAAGTAAAAAACAAAAACAAAAAGACAAACTAATATGCTAGGGATATATTCTGAGCATGTTATGAGTGATTTTGCGATTTTTCCACCATCGAAACATCCAGAGTTTAAATACAAAATAAGTTGTAAAGACATAATAAATTGTCAAATTGTATCTTAATATTTGGATTTCAAACTTTTAGATAAAAAGTTTGTTTTTAAAAAATTAGAAAAAGATTTGAGCTTCTACTTGTAAGTAGATTTTTTTTGAAATAAAATATGTATTATGCTGATATTGAAACTTGAAGCATATATTAAAAATGGTTTAAATATCATTTAATACTCAAAATTTTAACTATTATCCATCTAAAATCTATAATTTTGTGTTTCTAAAAAATGTCAGTTTTATTCAAATATTTATCATTTAAGACCTATTAATTCTATAAACATCCATGCTCATTTATATTAATTTGTAAAAAATTACTATATGATATAAAGCATATGGCCCTTCCGCGCGGCTAAAATCATACTTGTCTTTGTATATATTTACCTATTATTCCGGTCACTTTATCTTTTTGGTTTCTTTCTCTTTCAATAGAAACCAATCTTCCACTAAAAAAATGACTACACGACACTCACTCTCTTAAAATAAAAAGCACAAACTCCATTGCCGCTAACAAAGAGCATGATTTTTCACGATTATACTCTTATGAACCACTTCCTATTTCCCAATCTATACGTTATTTGTTTTTATTAAAAAAATATTTTTTAAAAAATCAAAACATATCATAAGTAGTACTAGTTTTGTTCGTGTTAAAAAAACAAAACCAACGATATTTTCGAATTTTTTTCCGAGTTATGGTTTTTTTGATACAAACATTAAATTTTTTTAAATTTAAAGGGGTGAACGAAAAAGATGCGAAACCTTCTTTTTTTGATAGATGCGAAACCTTCTGTATTTTGATAGATGCAAAACTTTCTTTGTTTTGCTAGATGCGAAACTTCTTTGTTTACTAGATGCAAAACGTCTTTATTTTGCTAGATGCGAAACCTTTTTTATTTTGCTAGATGAAAAACCTTATTTGTTTTGCTAGATGAAAACCTCTTTGTTTTGATAGATGCGAAACATTATTTATTTTGGTAGATGTGAAACCTTCTTTTGTTTTGCTAGATGCAAAACCTTCTTTTTTTGCTAGATGCGAAACCTGTTTAAATTGTGTACAACAAGATGTGAATTCAAGGCCACTATGATAGATGCTAGATGCGAAACCAGACCACTAGATGCAAACCCATATAACTGAGAAACGTGTGTAAAATGTTTTTTTTAAAAAAAAATTCAAAACATATTATGAGTGGTACTAGTTTTGTTCGTCTTAAAAAAACCAATGGTATTTTCGGATTCTTTTTTCGAGTTACGGTTTAAAAGATATGGACCTTTAAAAATTAAAATTAAAAAAAGAAAAGAAAGAGAAGTTGGTTACTGGATTTTATATAGAAGGGTATTTAAGGTATAAATTCTCTCAAAAAATTTGGAACTTTATCCGTAATAGGTTTGTTGGACGGGTCTTAAATCGTAAGTCTCCCTATTAAAAAAATTAAAATATTAATACAACTAACAAATAAATTATAATAATGATGATGTGAGATAAATAAATCTTACAACAAATTCAAATTTTACTTTTGGAGTAAATTCAGAGTATTGCTGAAATTCATGATCTTGTGTTCCATGAACGTTCAAAGCATTCTGAAGTAGATTATCATTTTTTACGCGATACGATATTTGATAGGGTTATTTGCACATCCCACATGCCCATTCGGTCTCAGTGTGCATACATTTTTACCAAATCACTAGACAATCAACTGTTTGAGTTTTTGCTTGCTAAGTTGGGCATTCATAATCTTCATGCTCCAACTTGAAGGCGGGGTGTTAGAGTGTCAGGATTATAATCAAATGTATATGAGCTGTGTTAAAATGTATATGGGCTAGGGTTTACTTTCTGTCACACTAAATATATACAGTGTAATTCTGATATGTCTAGATAAGTTATCTGGTTTACGTGTTAAAAGGGTGAAGAAATAAGAGACACATTCACTCAACAATATTGGTCATAAACACTCCATTACTTATTGTATGTTATTCAAAATCGTTTTGGTGTTTCAGTTTAATAGATTGAGTTTTATTCTCTCTCCATATTACATTTTCACATATATTTATTATAAAATTAAAAATTATTAAAATGAACAACTTTGAATATTTGAAAAAAATATTTTCTTTTTACTAATATAAAAGTCTAAAATTATCGCATCCTATACATCAAAGTTAAATAAGTTATCTACTTGAATGTTCTTTTTACCAATAATATTTACAATTTTTTTAAAATGTTATCATAATCAAGATACAACGTCTAAAACACTAATTCATATAATGTTTAATTTATTGAATAAGATAAGTGAAGCAATTAATAATTAAAGCAATTCCAGTAAAAATCCTCCCTTAAACTGGAAATGTCTGGAAAACAACAAGTTTAATCTTCTAGTGCCTGCACTCCAAGTGAACTTCGTCACTTAACAAACGTAGCCAACTTCACTAATTTTGTCATGATATCTGCAACTTTTTCTTTTGTTCCACAATAAACCAGCTTCGTAACTTTTTAATTTGTAATATCTCGTAAATAATGATACCTTACATCGATTTTTTTTTTTTTCAAGGTAAATGTGGATTTGTATATATATGATGTACAAGGTTACAATCGTCCAGAGAGTTTAAAGATCTCTCTGCAGAGTACATATGAAATGGTAAAAACGATGTCCAAAAGCGCCTTTCGATGGTCTAGAGCACTTGCCTCCTTAAAAAACCTTAACCAGGAAAAACCCCGTGGGTGAAAACCCGGTCTAAGGAAAAAGAGTACAAGTCTCTAGAACCGGCCCTAATGGACTATTACAAAGAAAATCAGAGAGAACTGAGTACATCAATGAAACAAAAGACTCTAACATGTGAGCTGATAACGCGGATATAGACGGAACAAAATCTTCAGTGTCGTGAGAGTGATTCGAATGACGATCGTGTCTTGGGTGACGGTCTCTTCATCAAACACTAGCCGGTTGCGGGCGCGCCAAATCTCAAATACAGTCGCTTGGAAGGCAAGGTTTACTGCGCGGGATCGGAAGGATGTGCCCCGGTGCTCCTTTCTAATCCATTTGTGCGCACTATCGAGCGTGGTCATTGCGCGAGTAATCCCTAGCCATGCACGGATACGACTCCAGATTTCTCCAGTGAACCTGCATGCAAAGAAAAGATGGCTACTCGATTTATCGGATTGCCTACAAAAAGGGCAACTGATGTTAGGTAATTCCATGTAATGTAACGTGTCTTTCGTGGCCAAACGACGGTTGAAAGCCAGCCAGACGGTGAAAGTGTATTTTGGTGGGATGAATCTCTTCCATATCTTTGATAGAGTCGGACATGCTTCACCCTTAGTTCTCATGGGTTCGTAAACATGGCTCGTGATCAACTTTCCGCCCAAAGTACAACTTTCAAGCCCCTGGATGGCACTGTCTCGGCCCCCAAACAACTGGATCCAAGAGTCTCTGATATCAAGAAGCTTCCGAATAAGGTGGCTGTCTCTATCCCGTCTTTGGTAGTCCCAGATAGTTTGTCCTCGAAGATAATACTCGTGCACCCATTTCACCCATAACGATTCGGATCCCGAATGAAATAACCAGATTGAACGGGTAAGAAGGGCACGGTTCCAAACTTTGATATCCATAAGCCCAAGGCCCCCTTCATCCTTGGGTTTACAAATTTTGTCCCAAGCGATCCGAGCCGGTCTACCCCCCCAAAAGAACTTGAGGCAAAGAGAGCGGATGGTGTTTAGGACCGCTGAATGCAGGGGAAAGGCACGAAACCAAAAACATTCGATCCCTTGAAGCACGGATGTGATCAACTGAAGTTTTCCAGCATAGGAAAGGTTCATGTGCTCCCATTTATGGATGTAACTCGAAATGGCCTCGGTCAAAAGGGCAAAGTCGGTAACAGAGCCGGTCATTGGAGCGAGGGGTATCCCAAAGTAGCGAACGGGGTACGTGCCAACTTCAAATCCGACTCTCTCCATGATCCGATCATAGACTATCCCTTTAACGCCGGCAAGGTATATTGTGGACTTTGACGGGTTCAGTGAGAGACCCGAAACATCCTCCAAATGACTCAAGCAATCCATAAGAATATTAACCGATATCTCGTCCCCTTTTGAAAAAAGCATCAAGTCGTCGGCAAAAGCAAGGTGAGTGGTATGCGTGCGGGCGCATTTCGGGTAGAATTTAAAGCTCGGATCACTCGATTTCTTCTTTAGCAACCGAAATAGATATTCAATGCAAATTATGAATAAGATGGGTGACATGGGATCACCTTGCCTTAAGCCCCGCTGCCCACGGAAGAAGCCATGGAGCTCGCCGTTGATAGAAACCGAGAAGGATGCTGTAGTAACGCAAGCAAGAATCCAACCCACAAATTTAGGAGGGAGGCCGATACCATGAAGGATTTTCGATAAGAAGTCCCATGAAACTGTGTCGAAAGCTTTGCGAAGGTCCACCATAAGCATACATCGTGGAGAAATTCTCGCGCGGTTCGAACCTCTTACCAACTCTTGGGCAAGGAAAACATTATCAACAAGATTTCGGCCACTCACGAAAGCACCTTGTCATTTGTCAATGAGAGTTGGAAGTAAGGGGGCCATTCGGTTAGCCAATATTTTCGTTATCACTTTATAAGTGACATTTGTGAGCCCAATTGGTCTAAAGTCGCCCACCTTAGGATCAATGTCTTTCTTCGGTATGAGGGTAATGATGGTGTGGTTTGTTGCGCGGAGGAGGCTACCGGTATCGAAAAACTCGCAAACGCACTCAATCAAATCTGTTCCCACAAGCTCCCAGTTCTTTTTGAAGAAAGCCGAGGTGTATCCATCAGGTCCCGGAGCCTTGTCATTCCCGATATCAAATAGGGCATCTTTGATTTCATCAGCTTCAACAGGTTTGAGGAGTTGCTCGTACTGACGTTCCTCAACAAGGGGACCATAGCTCATAACCGATGGGTCAATGGGGGAGTTTTGTTGGGATGTTCCAAAGAGCTGCGTGTAGAAATCAACAAGGAGAGAGGCTACTTCCGTCGGGGAAGTGGTGCGAGTGCCGTTCTCACGGACAATATATGATATGTTTTTCTTCGCATTGTCCCGATTTATTAAGCTGTGAAAGTATTTCGTACCTCTATCTCCGTCAACCAAGTGGGTGGTTCTCATGCGCTGCTGAAGAAAGCTCTTCTCCGCTTCAAGGAGGAAGTTTGCTCGAGCCCGCAACCTGTGGACCTCTTCTTTCAAAGCAACATTGTCAGGGTTATCCATCAGAGAGGAGATAGCCTCTTTAAAGGCTGAATTTGCAGTAGCCGTACGCTCAAGAATGCCCCCATACTCAGCTTTATTCAAGTCTTTTAAAGGCCGCTTTAGGGATTTCAGTTTCTGTGCAAATATATATTGTTTCGTCCCATCAATAAGCTGCCTCCATTTACTTTCCATGATGCTAGACAATCAACTGTTTGAGTTTTTGCTTGCTAAGTTGGGCATTCATAATCTTCATGCTCCAACTTGAAGGCGGGGTGTTAGAGTGTCAGGATTATAATCAAATGTATATGAGCTGTGTTAAAATGTATATAGGCTATTTAATATTAGTTTGTATATGGGCTAGGGTTTACTTTCTGTCACACTAAATATATACAGTGTAATTCTGATATGTCTAGATAAGTTATCTGGTTTACGTGTTAAAAGGGTGAAGAAATAAGAGACACATTCACTCAACAATATTGGTCATAAACACTCCATTACTTATTGTATGTTATTCAAAATAGTTTTGGTGTTTCAGTTTAATAGATTGAGTTTTATTCTCTCTCCATATTACATTTTCACATATATTTATTATAAAATTAAAAATTATTAACATGAACAACTTTGAATATTTGAAAAAAATATTTTCTTTTTACTAATATAAAAGTCTAAAATTATCGCATCCTATACATCAAAGTTAAATAAGTTATCTACTTGAATGTTCTTTTTACCAATAATATTTACAATTTTTTTAAAATGTTATCATAATCAAGATACAACGTCTAAAACACTAATTCATATAATGTTTAATTTATTGAATAAGATAAGTGAAGCAATTAATAATTAAAGCAATTCCAGTAAAAATCCTCCCTTAAACTGGAAATGTCTGGAAAACAACAAGTTTAATCTTCTAGTGCCTGCACTCCAAGTGAACTTCGTCACTTAACAAACGTAGCCAACTTCACTAATTTTGTCATGATATCTGCAACTTTTTCTTTTGTTCCACAATAAACCAGCTTCGTAACTTTTTAATTTGTAATATCTCGTAAATAATGATACCTTACATCGATTTGTTTGGTGCGCCTATGCATCATTGAATTCTTCAAGAATTTAATTGAGGAAGTGTTGTCACAATAAATTTCCAGACACTTGATTATTCAGATGTGATTTGTTCCATAATTTCTTTCAGCCAGACATAATGAAAAGCACAAGAGGTTGTAGCTATGTACTCTGCTTTGGTTATAGACAAAGTAACTACCTATTCTTTTCTTAAGCTCGGGCACATTGCAGCTTCATTGACCATAAAAACATAACCTGAAGTGCTTTTTCTATCATCGAGATTACAAGAATAATCACTGTCTGTGTATGTTTCAGCTTCATATCTGATCCTCTCTTATAAAAAAATACCAAACTCCATTGTACCTTTTAAGTATCACATAACTCTCTTAGTTTCTTGCATACGTCCATCAATTGGTTTAGCTCTGAACCGAGACAATAAGAAGACCACATACATCATATCAAGTCTTGTAACTTTAAGTCACATTAGATAACCCACCAACTGCTTGTATAGATTAGCATTGACTTCTTTTCAAGCTCATTACTTTGAGAGTTTAGGCCTTGAGACAACGAAATTGTTTTTACTCAATTACAGTATGTCATGTTAAAATTTCCAGCATCTCATGAGCATAGTTTTTCTGTCTTAAGGGAATCTCATCTTAGCTTTGATGAATTTCAACACCAAGAAAGAACCTCATCAAACCAAGATCAGTCATCTCAAATTCTCATACCATTGACAACATAAAATCTTCAAGTAACTGTTCATTATTTCTAGTTAAAATTGAATTATCTACATAGAGATTTACCATGATATACCTAATTATTTCCCTCTTAATGAATAGAGTGTGAGCATGAATACTTATTTCCAATCCTTCTTGCTTGAAATAACTCTCTAGCCGACAAAACCAAGGCCATGGAGCTTGTTTTAAACCATACAAAATTTCTTAAGTTGATATACTTTATCTTCTTCTTATTTTTTTACAAAACCCTCTCGTTTATCCACATACACCACTTCTTTCAATCCCCTATATAAGAAAGAATGTTTTACATATAATTGATAAACTTTCCAGCTTTTATGTGCATAAAATTCTGATTGTATCCCATCGCGCAAATGGTGCAAAGACTTCATCATAGTAGATTCCTTATTCTTGTGAATATCATTTCACCACCAATCTTGCTTTGTATTTATCCACATTCACATCTTCATTTAATTTAGTATTCAAACCCCATTTAACCCCGATTTTCTTTGCATTAGCAGGGAGAATTACAAGTTCCCATGTGTTGTTTTTCTCAATGGATTATATTTCATATTTCATTGCTTTAATCCACTTTTTTTCTTTGGAAGATTATTTAAAACGTATCAGATCAGCATGAGACATATATAGTTCCAAAAAAATTTTTTACTTTAGTCTCTTCATCTGAAATCCTTTCTTCAATTTCTTGCATCCTATTGGTTCTCTATGACTTATTTTCTGACGTGTTTCAGATTTAGGTGACATGACATTATTTTCACCAATGATATATTCCTCAATAATTTCGATCTCTTCATCATTCTCCTCTCTAACAGTCTCTTTTTCTCTCAATTCAAAAGTATAATCAGGATTTTTGATATTATTATTCTAATCATACTTCTATTCCTCTTTAAATACTACATCCCAACTAATGATAATTTTATTTTTAGCTGGATCATAAAGTCGATATTCCTTTCACTCCTCGCTTACTCCAAGTAAATCAGACTTATGGCTCATGTTATCTAGCTTTATTCTATGCTATTCAGGCATGTGCACATGACCTATACAACCAAAAATTATGAAAGAGCCCACATTTGGTTTAATTTCACTACAACACTCTTCTGGAACTATATCACTTACAATACTTATCATACTTCTGTTCAACACATGACACGTCCACTTTGCCGCCTCAGCCCTAAAATTATTTGGTATGCTCTTTTCTTGCAAGTAGACATCTGCCATGTTCATGATTGTACGATTCTTCTCTCAACTAATCCATTTTGTTGATGAGTGTATGCCACAATTAGTTGTCTTGTGATTTCATTTTCTTTGTAAAATTGGTTGAACCTAGTTGAAGTAAATTCTCCTCCTCTATATGTTCTCAAACATCATATAAATTTGCTAGCTTCCTTTTGATAAGGCTTTGAAATTTTCAAAAATAACAAAAGTTTCATTTTTCTGACAAAACATATATTCAGCTTTTGCGACTATAATCATCTACCGACAAGAATATGTATCTCTTTCCACTTTGAGAAACAGGAGATATCGGCCCACATAAGTCTACATGGACAAGCTTCAATTTCTCTGCCATTGGCTTCTCTATGACATGATTTCCCGACTTTGTTTTCAAATATTGTATACTTCAGACACTTTCGTTGCCTATTTCATTTGAGGTAATCCCTTTACCATTTGCTTGTCTTGCATAGTCTTGATGTATGTGTTACTCAAATTACCATACAACTTATTCCATAAAACTGATGATTCATCCTCTTATATTTCCAGACATCTGTTCAGATAGTTAACATGTGGTTTATTGTCATCGTGGAGATCACAATCAAACCTCTACGAGGATGATAGATTTTACATGCTCCTTGGTTAATCAAAATAATTAAAAAATTTCTTGAAGTTTCCCAACACTCAGTAGATTACTATTCAATTATGGAACAAAAAACATATATATTAATATTTGGATCAACCGCTCGACTTCAAAATTTACATTTCCTTTTCCCATAATCTCCATTCCTGAGTTATTCCCTAGCCTCACTCCAAGTCTAAAGTTTTCATTGAGCTCAACAAACAAATCTTTGTTACATGTCATATGATTTGAGTAACCAGAATCGATAAACCAAATCCCTATACCTTCAACCTCTTTGATATTCATATGAGCCATTAAATTAATTTTTCTCCTTTATCGAACTCGACGTACTTTGTTATTTTTTAGCCATTTGGGCACTCGTATTGATAATGGAATATCTTGTGACACTTGAAGCACTCAATGTGAGCTCTGTTAATAGTTTATCCTCTTCCTCCTCTTCCCTTACCTCTCGAGAAATTACTTCCTCCTATGCCAAAATTATTCCTTCCACCATCTTTCCATAGTTGTTATCACCACCCTCGACTTTCATTAGATGTCATTTCTTACAGGTTCCTCACTTTTGTTCTACACTTTCCTCACTCGTGTTTAACTCAAACAGATCCCATTTGATAGGGCTCTAATAATAAACTGAAAGAATAATATGTAGAAATAATAAAACTCAATGTATTAAATTGCAACAAAATGGCCTTAAATAGCTTACAAGAAGCAATAACACGTTTCACATTCCAGCTAATAAATGATAGTTTTTATTGACCGAATACTAAAATTTAAAATATTAATCCATAAAATGCTTAATTTATTGAGTAAGATAATCAAATAAATTAATAATTAAAGAACTTCCAACGATATTTAATTTAAAAAATGACGACGGAAGAGTTTAACTAATTTTCCTTTGGTCGAAAATAACTTTTGGTGAGCTCCATATAGATTTTCATAAATATAAAATGGAAATATTTAATAAAACGTGGACTTAAAATATAACATTGAATAGTTTCACAATGAAAATCTCAGCTTTGGAAAAGACGACCGTATGTTCTCCCATATTATTCGTGACTCTAAGAAGACATGCTTAACTTAGTATAATTAGTTGATTTCGGGGTAACTTATAATAAACTGAAGAGTGTCTCCTCACTCAAAAAATGACCCAAAAGTTAATGAGATTCACAGGTTAACAAATCTATTTGGTATGAGAAGCATATGTTAATATTTTCCTCGGCCAATGAGACCAAACACAGAAGATCCTTTGTACTTTTGATAGATGTAGCATTTGCTTACAATGATATTTTTAAGAACCATATTTACATTTCTTAAACATCGTTGTCTAAATGGTTGACCAATATATCTGTTATATTACAAGTGACCGAGTTTGTATTATCTATAGAAGTCAACGAGTGATACATGAGTACTACTCAGCATCTTTATAAAAAAATTATAGAAATTAACTGAGACCTTTGATGATCTTATCAACTTGGTCAATAGGCAATAAGCCTATACTTTAGTTGTAAAGGGTAAATTGATAGAATATATGACTTAAGAAAGATGGAATGCGAAGTATATAATAATTCAATAGTTATATTAAAATTATAGCATGTATGTAACTTAATATATGAATGTATTTATTTTGTATTAGTTATAAACATATCTCTCGTGAGGAATTTTAGTGATGATAAATAATTAGAATAAGAAGATGAATCAATATGTTTTTTCTTTATTAATTCAATTGAATGATCTTACATTTTCTTTAGGTTTCAATAAATTTTATGTATTACAAAATCCTACACATTATCTTATTATCTTCTTAAACTATTTATATTTATAGTTGTGTTCAATGTGGGTGAGCGCTCTAGCCCAATGTTTTCTATGTTATCTTGATAATATTTTTAGTGATCCTATCCCCTTAATAACCGTATATTGATAGGTACCCTCAATCGACAATAAATTGCTTACAATTTTGTGGTAGGTCGGACTTTTAATGGACAAAACTAATAATTTCGTTTTGCTATCTGAGGTCACTCTAGTATCATTCTTTGATCGAGTGTACCTCGTCTTTGTTGATATGTTTAATCCGTTTAGAGAGTTATGCCTTATCACCTCCGAGAAAGATGAATTTGATAAAAATTCATCCACTACTGTTGTTTTCCTAGTAAAACTTCAAACAAATGTGTGAAGAAAATTTGACCGTAGGTTAAGATGAAGAGAAACTTTACTCGTCTAATAGATCAATCGAGACTACATTTGGTCAAATGAGTGTGTTTACGGTGATTGTTGTTCAAAATATTTTTTCGTCATCATATTCTAGATCTAGTTCATCATCTAGGTTTTAACTAATTACCACATCAACAGAGGTGAGATTGAGTCCTAGAGGATTAGAACCGATATCTCATGAACTAACTGTTGTGATTGTTGGAGGAGTTACATGACCATTGTAACTGTTCAATCTAGATAGAATACCAGAGAGAAAATCAAAGTCCCCATGCGCTTCTGATTGGAACGTATTGTTGTATCTTATTATATTTAAGGAATCTACATCACCCGGTATCGGTTCTGTAAAAAGTACTGTCAAAGTTTTTAATCGACATAAGAGGTCTCAATCTCTAATTCTACTCAAGGACTAATGGGAGCCCTGATAAAGATAAATAATCGGATAATGGTTTAGAAATATGATTTTTGTAATTAATTATATAGATGTATCTATTGTGTATTAGATATAAATATACCTTGTAATTAAAAGGTGGTATGAAACTAATATATTTGTAACCAAAAGATAAATATTAGAAATATTGGTGCACCTTAAAGATAAATAAGATAATCTTTTATTGTATGCCAAAATACTCTCTCTAATTTTATTTTTTTGAAATCTTTATTTTTAACATCTCGTTAGCCTTGACAAGACTTCTTAACATGACCATTTCGTGATGAGATATTTTATATATGTCATATTCAATCATTTCTTTCCATAATTTAATATTTTCATTTCGATGCTTAAGTAGATTATTCTTATATATCGTTGACATATCATTGTGGTTGGTAGACTTAGAAGTAGTATTTTAGGAAACTGGGTTATGTCATGGACATAAGTTATTAATCATCATGAGCCTATTAGGTACCTTGCACTATGATACTTTAAACTTCATGTATAATATTCTTGATATTTTTGCAGAGATGATAAAGGACATTACCGAGATATTATATCTCATTGCCTTGCTATTGATCCACGCTTATTCTTGGTCATATATAAAATAAATCATTTGTTCAAGAAAATTAAGTTTCGTTGTAAAATTGGTGCACATGTTGAGAAACAATAGACATATTCATGGAGCTTCTTATCACATGTAAACTAAAAATCTGATTCTCATTTTGAAGAAGTACGAACAACGGTGTATATGACTAAAAATTACCAATCTCAACATAACCTTCCTAAACAATCATTTTGTTGTGGATCAATTAACTTGTAGATGCCACTTTCGAAAACCTAATTCTCTATTTCATGGCTTTGTAGTCCAGATAAAACCGAATTCAAGCCCATCCCGACGAACATGAGGGAAATAAATTTATAACCGAATGCGATCTACACTTTTACAACATCGATAATTTTTGGACTTAAAAAAGCAGATGCGGGTTACCAAAGGTTAATGAATAAGATTTTTTCTCAACAATTAAGGCGTAATATGAAAGTATATATATATGATACGATGGTTAAGAGTAGTTTATATATATATATGATACGATGGTTAAGAGTAGTTTTTTTATATATATATATATATATAGCTAGTTACCTCTTGGTCCAAAATACTTTTTAGTGAACTCCATACAGTTTTTCATCAATATAAATTGGACACGTACAACAAAACATGGACATAAATCACCACATTGAGTAGTTTCGTAATGAAAATCTCGACTTTGGCAAGAATGATCACCTGCTCCCCCCCCCCCCCCCCCCCGAATTTTCCATGACTCACATGGAAAATGCTGAACTGACTTAACTTCTTCAATTAGCTGATTCCGGGATAAATTATGATAAAATGAGGATTATCTCTTCACTATAAAAAATTATCCAAATCTTACTACGATTCACATGTTATGAAACCCACTTGTTATGAGAGCTAGATTTTTGATATTTTCATCGGTTAATGTGGTCGTACACAAAAGGTTTAATGCAGTTTTGGTTGAATTTCATGAACGTTGTTGTTTCCATGGTTCACCAATATATTTGTTAGATTGTAAGTGACCGAATTTGTATTATCTATTGAAGTTAGCATGTGACACGAGAATATTACTCGACATCGTTATAATACTTATATTAAAAAGACATAAAAATTAATCAAGACGTTTGTTGATCTTAGCGATGTAGTCATCACGTAAAATGCTTTTACCTATTTTAAAGGCAGAATTGATTCGAAATATGAATTAAACTGATATACAAAGAAGGGCATGCATGTAATTAAATATATGAATGTATCTACTTTGTATTGGTTGTACATATATCCCAAAGAAATAGGGATTTTCAAAAACTTCATCCGTTACTGCTACTCTCCTAACAAAGCTTCAAACAAAAATGTAAAGAAAATTCGATTGCAGAAGAATAATAAGAGAAACTCTAATTTCCTAGAGGATCAACCAGAACTACATTGGTTTAATGAGAGTGCTTGATGTGATTTATCCTCAAAACATATGAGCCAGGAACAACGACACGTTAATTAGTTCGTTGTAATCTTCTAGATTTGGTTCACCATGATAGTAATTAACAAATCTATAACAGTGAGATTGAGTCTTAGAATATTAAAACTGATATGCCCTGAACCAATCGTTTGATTGTTGGAAGAGTTACACGACTATTTTAAAATGTTAAATTTGTGAAATATTTCTCTCAACTATATTTTTGACAGAAAATGAGAGTCATCATGTGCTTCTGATTGGAATGTATTGTTGTATATTACTATGTTTAAGAAATCTACATCATCATGTATTGGTTTTGTGAAAAGTACATTTAAAATTTTGAATCAACATATAAGGTCGCAATTAGTATTTATATAGAATAATAAGATAGTAATGTGGAATGACCGCCGCCATGGGGCCCATTTATCAAATTAAACAAAGGTTGATCTTCCGCTTATTTCAAAACCAATGGCCAATGGGATAATAAGGATACGTCCAACTAATGCAAGTTCAAAAAAGGTATGGGTCACTACACAAAGTATTGATGGACGTTTCAAGACCAAATATAGTAGTTGGTATACAAGCAAAAGATTTAGTAAGTTCTAAAAAAGGGAGGAAGATGAAAATAATAAGGTGTCGAAGGATAAAAAGCATGAAGGGAGACTCTCCAACAAGGTGTGAGATAATATAATCAGTTTAGGCTAAAGAACGAGACAATGGGCGGGCTAAAAAACCAAAGACCTTTTTGCCAATAATGCCATATTCTAACTCTTGCACAAAAGATATCGACATACAACCATGATACACAAATGGTCGGTGTTATCACCGGGAGAGATAATTTCTTAGGAATTTCCAATCGTTCAAGAAAAATGTATATTGACGACCTGAATGTACAATATTACGACCAAACTTTTCCTTACCTATATAGACCACCATAACCTATTCTATCATTTTCAGATGACAACTTTCGAGGTATAAAACAACCTCACAGGGATGTGGTGCTAATCAATGTAGAGTTGACAGATGTTGAATTAGCTCGTGTCATGAAGACACTGGAAGCTCAACAAATATTTTTTATAAGAGTACATACGACCGGATGAGATCCATACCTCCATTGATCCCCTTTTAAAGAGTTCTCATATAATTTACATGAGAATATGCAAAATTTATAGGAGAATCGACCATCAATGTTTTCTTGGGAAGACAAGAATTTAAAAGGAAAGTGTGAGACATTTTCTTGATCTTGGAAGAAAAATCAATTTACAATGTGATCGAGGGGAGCTCATGGTTGGATAAAATGCATGAACTCGTGTCTGTAGTGCATATTTCTTGAAGTATCCGATCAATAGGAATGTTGGGGTTACCCGCATGAACAAAAAGGATGCAAATTTTTTTATGTATTGATCTTGTATTGCAAAAAGAAAAACTCATCAACATAGTAATCAGAGGTTGACTCGATTGTTCCTAGAAGATATGAACTATCCTAGTGAAGTCTCCACACATCATTGAATATGCAAAAGATATGTAAAAATTAAATATGGAGGATACCAAGATGGTGCGCCTCTATAATGACATCCTAACATAACCCAAGTATAAAATTCCTGACTCATTACAAAATAACTTAAATCTCTTTATTTGGAATGCCCGGGATGTGACGAGTGTCCCAACGGAAGTGATATATAATATAATATTCCTTAATCCGAACCTTTAGCTGATCGAGCAAAAATGCTGATCCAATTACCTTAGTAAAACAAAGGCGATGATCAAAGAATTATATGGCTATAAGGAACATAAAAAGGCTCACTACCAACTTTGGTTGGCTAATTTATTACTAGTTAAAAAAAACATAATGGAAATTGAAGAATGTATCTCGATTTTACCAATCTCAGTAAGGCCTATGCGAGGGATCCTTTCACATTGTCACACATTGGCGAGTTGGTAGATACCACATCCAACAACCGCATGTTTTTATAGATAGACACCTACTTAAGTTACAACCAGATGCATATGTATGAGGATGACCAAGAATACACCACCTTCATGACCAAAATAAGACTTCATTGCTACAAAGTCATGCATTTGGGCCTGAAGAATATAGAGTCAACCTATAATAATTTCTAAAAAAATATTTTCGAATGAAATAGATTGAAAACTATAAAGCTACGTTAATGATATGTTGGTCAGAAGGAAATAAGATGATGATCGCATTGTACATATATCCGAAACATTCAACAATATAAGAAATGTTTTAATCAAGAAAAATGCATATTCGAAGTGAGATCTGGTATTTCTAGGCTATATGGTTAACGAACGAATGATTGAGGTGGATCTAACCCATTTTTAGAATCTGGCATCGATGATCCTCCCAAGATGACAAAAGAAGTTTATGTCCTAACTACCTGGCTAGCCGCCCTCAACTATTTTATGTCAAGGTTTTCAGAAAAATGGTAACATTATTTCCATGATCTTTGAGGAGCAGGAAAATGTGGGAAAATACGTTTATCTCTATCTTGTCATTTCATATTACATCTTAAACATTGTATTAATCAGAGAATAATTAACATAATACAAGACCATATTTTATATAAGTAAATATTTGATAAGTTTATAAACTAATTGTTTGCAGTTTAACAAGCTAGCTCTAGCGCTGGTGGTTGCAACAAGAAACATTTGGCCCTACTTCCAACCTCACACCAATATTTTCCACAAATCATTTCCCAATTATAAATTTTATGCAAAATCAATAAATATAATAGATATTGGAAGTTTTCTGTCAATCTCAGACATCATAATATATTGTACGAGGCTAGAACAACAATGATAGCACAAACCTTGGCAGATTTCCTTAAAAAATTTCAATCAGAATGGATACATACCATCAAAGGATCAGAACACATGTACGCACTCCTGGAGGCAACAACAAGAGGGCTCCGATGTAGGGATCCAACTCACCTCCCATATATAAAAAATATTAACGCAATCCATCAATTTTGGTTTTTCTACATCCAAAATAGAAGCGGAGTACAAAGCCTCAATAGAAAGGCTTCGACTTTTAATAATAGGTGGAGTTGAACACGTTCAACTAACAACCGACTCACATATAGTTTTCATATAAGTCTTAGGACAAGACGATTCCAAAAAAGGAAACATAGTTTAGTGCCTCAAAGAGCTCCAATGGTAAATGACATTCTTTGAGCATGTACCTTGGGAAGAGAATGTAAAGCAAGTAACATTTTTAGACGCATACAAATTGTGGAGAAGGTTCAATTTTCCAAGACAAACCATTTATCACCCTCCCAAACACATTTATTACAATTATATATGAATACGAAGTCATTATAATTTAGGGGTAAGATGCAACAAAAAATTGGAGGACTCTTCTTATAAACTATCACGTTGATGTACGTTCATAGAAAACAATTTTGAAGCAAGAAAGCTCGAGAAGAAACTTGCCCGATTTTTGTCACCCTCACGAGCGTTTTACAAAAGAGGGTTAACAAAACCTCAATTATGATGCATTGGTCCCGATGAGGCCAATTTTCTTATTGATGCATTGCATGTATATGAGCGAGGTGAGTATTATGGATATAATGAGTTACACAGATGAATCTTATTATAAGTCTACTATGGCCAACAATTCTAGCCAATGCAAGAAACTAAAAAATGTTATGCCTGCTAGCGTTATTCTAATTACATTCAACTCCCTGAACTTTTCTAGAAACCTTATTCGAGGAAATACCATTTGACTGGTGATAAATAAACATTATGGGACCTTTCCCTTAAGTATTCAGAAGAAGGAAATTTCTAATCGACTTTGTTGACTATTTTTTAATCTAGGCAGAGGATAAACCAATAAATGGTATCACAACTAAAGAATTCATAAAATTCCTAGATTCCCAGATATGTTACCGCTAAGAGATACCATAATTCATCACCTATGATAAAGACACTATGTTCCAGAGCGAAAAATTAACCAAAGACTCCCAGAAGAAGAGTATCAAGAAGATATCTCATCTTATTTACATCAACAGTCTAATGTCAATATAGAGGTCACAAACTAGACAATAACTAAATAAATCAAGAAGACATCCATTAGAGTCCTCTGGTCATATAGAACAACTCACTGAGTTGTCACAAATAAAACTCCCTTCTCGTTAATCTACCAAATGGAAGCAAGTTTTCTAGTCGAAACAGTCGACCCTCCTATGGAATCTTCAGCTACAATGGCGAAGAAAATGATTACTCCCGATGAGCCAAAGTTGACCTTATAGAATAAAATAGGGTGAAAGACCATTTACGCTCTGAGCATTAGAAGGCCCTCATGCGTAATGTATATAAATTCAAGGTACGGTATCGAAGCTTAAGCTGAGAGAAAAGTGTTGAAAAAAGTATTTCTACACGCCAAGGAGAGGGGCTTAGACAAGCTCGATTTGAATTCGCAATGACCATATATCATAAGTTTCAAAATCAAGCGAAGAGGATACCCGTTTTATACAAAGAGGGAAATAAAATTCAACGTCCTTCAAACATTAAGCATTTAAAATCGTATCAAACCCTATAAGTAATAATCTCATGTACATTTGTTTATAGTTTATAACATATTCAATGTTCATTTTCCTTGCTCCACTGTGTGAGTAAGGTGTCTAATAAAATGTTTCTACCATAATATTTGTTATAGTATTTCTCCATTGATTTTATAATGCCATCATAAGTGCTTACATCGGGTTACATAAAAATGGCATATATTACTGCTTCATTCTATTAATAATTTCCAAAA
Source organism: Limnanthes douglasii subsp. nivea (assembly GCA_036936605.1). NCBI lineage: Eukaryota > Viridiplantae > Streptophyta > Magnoliopsida > Brassicales > Limnanthaceae > Limnanthes > Limnanthes douglasii. Next base: position 193,297,625 of record JAUPFV010000003.1, on the reverse strand, counting down.
CCGTGACATTAACTTGTCAAAAGATAATGCTAAGATCTCTCAACGCCCTGTTTCGGTAGGTGATAGAAGGGATAGTTGAAATAGAATCGACGACTGCAAGAAATCAAGAGAAAAAACAAAAAACAAAAAATATAAACTATAACCTAAGATTAGAGAGTGAAAGAGACCCAGAGAAAATAATCTCAATATTAATTCATCAAAGTCTGATGGAAAAATAGGGTATAGATGCTTTATATAACAACTACCCAAAATCCTAATCCCAAATAAAGGAAATCACATAAATGTCTTAAAATAAAACAAATAAATTTTAATAACACCTATATATGGAAACTGGTTTTTCAGGGCTTTATGGGTCAACTTTTGGTATATGGTGTGGATAATAATCGCCTGAGGGTAGGCTAGTAATTTCAGTTTGTGTTTTATGGTGGTGTGTGGGTGTTGAAGTGTTTAGAGTAGAGAGTAGAGAGATAATTAAGCAGCTTGGTAGCAGTTAATTCTCATTTCCCATAGTTAATGCAGGTGGTTGGGTATTTATACCCTGATGTTTGGGCCCTTATGGGCTTTCGGGTCATGTTTAATGGACCTGGGTCATGTTCAAAGACCCATGAGCTCTAAGTAGGAGAGCAAGTAACTTAGTCAAGAAGTGTTTAGGTTTTTTTAGTACTTTTGTCATAGTTCAAACAGTCCTATGGTCATAGTGTTCAAAGTGATCTGTCCGGTCCATGTGATCTGTCCGGTCCGGAGGCCTTGGACTGATCTGTCCGTGTCCGGGGAGCATGCTGAATTCGGACTCATCAGGAGCCCCTTTTTTAGGTGTTTGAGCAAGTATTCTTGTCAGAGACCTGAAAAACAGTCCGACGTCAGAAGTAGTTTTCAATCCGGACAGGTCTATGGGTTTACCCGGACAGATAAAGCTTCACGAATTCAAAACGGTTTTGCCAGAGTTTGTGGGACACGTGTCGCTCTCTGATTGGTTTCTCCAGCCGTTTTTTCACCTTGAATTTCGAACCCCCCTTCTTCGAAAAGCAACCTCTTTAATTACAGATGGTGACATCAGCGCCGTCTTTTAATCATTGCCAAACTTTTCGAATTCTCCTAGGAATCAACTTCCTTTTTCAGATTTACTATAAATTGAAACTCACTTTCTACTGTTTTACTATCTCTTTCATATTTACTCTGCATATTTTCTTAGAGCTTTCTCTCTCTAAAGCAAAGATTTTCTTGATAGTTTATGTTTACAACAAGGACTGCTTTGATCAAAGGCGGGTGGCTCAACCTTTCTGAGTTGGAGAAGGCACAAAAAGTTGAGAAGGAAAGACGAATCGCAGCAGGGTTTCCTACTTCGCATGTCGACAGACCAATCTCTTCTGCTGCAGAGTCAGATCGAGGATCTTCTTCCTCCAAAGGCACTAAGCCTAGAAAGTTATTCCAACCTAGCCTTTCCCCCATCATCTCTGGTTCCTCTGTTCAGGAATCAGAATCCATCGTCGAACCAGGAGCAACTCCCACCAGCTTCAAAAGACCCTCACCCTTCATAGCGATGGGATCAGACACGGAGTACTCCCTGGAGAAGTTAGTCGACCGAAGAAAGAGCCGGCTGGTTAAGGGGCAAGCCTCTAAGAACACTCCCTCAAAGTCGGGGGCAAAAAATAGCAGCTCTTGGTCTGAAGTGCCTATCAGAGCTCCACGAGAAAGACTACCTGGTCCGGAGACTAGCAGCCCAGCACTTCGAAGAGAGGTCTCTGCCTTAGAGCCCCAGCTTGAGGCTAGAAGTCAAGGAAACACTGAAGATCAGCAGCCCGGAAGCTAGGCTGAGCCAAGTTTGAATTCTCCCCGGGACACTACCACTGATATTCCTCCAACGATCATGGAGGAAAGAATGGAGGACTCTGCTGAAGAAGTCCCTTTCGAGTCTGAGCCTTCCGGTCAGACTAGTAATATTGCTGCTGCCAAAAAAGATAAAGGCAAAGAAAAACTCTGCTTGAGGCATCCGGAGCTGCCGGAGTGTCTCGAAGGGAAGGTGGGGCCTTGTTTTCACAGGGTCGAACTCAAATACCTCTTGGCCTTACAGAAGCCCAAGTATGCATTCATCCATACAGCTGAACTGGGTCGAATGCGCACAAAATGGGGGATCCCAGAAAATGTGAAGATAAGGATTCCCATAGATCCTGAAACTCCTATGGATTGCAAGCTGAATGAAATAATCATCTTCACGGAGCTATTTAATTGGGGACTCAGATTCCCATTGGACCCAGAGATTGTCAGATATTTTCATCTGATCAAACTCTGTCCGAGCCAGCTGAGCCCCAACGCTTGGTATACTCTGATGTCATGCATCATGGCATCAAGGCTGTCCGGGATCCCTCTTCCTATGGAAGAGTTTGCTGCAGTGGCCAATCTTTGCAAACATCACCAATTCCACTTCTACCACTTCAATATGGGGGACAGTTTCAAAGCTGTTAATGATCTATTGGAGTCTGAGAGTAAATGGAGGAGCCAGTTTTTGTTTGTCAGTGGCGCTTGGGAAAACGGAAAGAAGATCAAGTCTGGAGAGAACCCAAGCCTCCTCAGAAGCAGGTGGAGGAGTGACCGTAAGTCTCCCACTTTAAATCTTTGTCTACTTCTTCCTTCTTAAAGCTGGTTTAAATTAATTGGTCTTTCTTTTGTCTTAACAGAACTGCCTAAGGAGTTCGGTGATTACTTGAAGGCCTGGCAGGTTACCTGTGGCAGGATCAATGCCTGGGCTGCTGAGGAATGGGGGAACCGATTCCACGCTGCTTTCACCAGTGGAAACTTGGCTAGGTCTCACCTGTGGAACACCACAGGTTGGAGAGACTTGACTTGAGAGGAGCTCACCACCCAGCCTTCTCCGGACACTGTGCTTAAGAGGACCCATGAACCAGATGGGACACTCTTCTTGCCAGGCCGGGCCAAAGCCCCAAGCAAAATGAAGGGCAAGAAGAAAGGCAAGAAGGTGGCGAGTGATGCTAATCCTGCTGATGCTGAGAAGGATGCTCCAACAGACCCGGAGGGGCCAGTCCAGAGTCAAATCGATGCTGCTCTTTTGCAGGTAGTGGAGCAAGAGACTGAGAGGCAGGAAGCAGATCTCCCAAAACTTCCAAGGGCTTCCAAGAGGAATCGCAAACAGGGGGGCAAAGGTGCAGACCGGGTAGTCAAGAAGAAAAAGACTGCTAAGGGAGATGAGCTTGCTCTCCGGGATCCAGAGCCTTCTTTCCAGGCTGACCCTTCTGACCCAACACACGCCGAAGAGATCCCAAGGGACTTTCATACCGATGAGGTTGAGGGAAGAGATCTCAACATTGATGGAGTCGATATCACCGGTCTTGGTGAGCTTGGTGAATACTTCCTCAACCTCCCCAGAGACGACTTCGCAGGGCCTTACATTTCTCCGAGCAGCTCCAATACGGTCAATTTCAATGGTAAGACTTTCATTGTCACTAGTGAAAAGGACACCATAGCCCACTCCTTGCTGAGCAACGTGCAGCCGGTACTTACGCTGGAGAGACAAGTTCGGGGTCAAGCAGACATCATCAAAGACCTTAAGTCTGAGAAGGAAAAGTTGTCCGAAGACCTTCGCACTGCTACTGCCAATGCTGACATGCTAAAGGAAGCAAATGAGGAGTTGAAGAGGAATCAGGAGGAAAGCAACACAAAAGTTGCCACTCTAGAGGAAACCATCAGAGACCTCCGGGAGAAGCTGTCCGGTTTGGAGAAAGACCTTACTGCCTCAAAATAAGAGACCAAGGCAAAGGACAAGATTATCACCAACCTAACTACTGACAAGATTGCTCTTGAGAATGCAGCATCCAAGGCTGCCGAGGAGAAAACCACTTTGTTAAGGGATCAAGAGGCTACGATCCAAGCCAAGATCAATGCCTATACCAACCAGATGATTAAAAGCGAAGAGCTATTGCTTGAGAAGGTGAGGTCTGACATGGTTCTACTCTTTCATGAAAAATTTCCGAAGAGGAACCTAGGGGACTTGTGGCTTTATGTAGACGATGATGACCTTCCACATCATACAATGGGCGAAGAGGATCAGTATGGAGTCTCCAGTGCGTCCTTATCCGATGATGAAGAGAGGACCGGAGAGAGCCCAAACAAGGAGGAAGATGATCCCAGAGGAAAGAAGAAGGGTGATAAAGGTGAGCCATCTTCAAAGGCTCAACCTTAACTTACGATCTACTTTGTTTATTTTTTATTCAGACTAAAGTCCTTGGAAGGCCAAGGCACTCTTTTTGTAATGGTGTCCGGTGTTTGTTCGGACATGCTTTTTGTGTTGTATCTTGACTATTTAAAAGTCCTTGGAAGGCCAAGGCAATTTTAAGTTATTTATTTTAATGAATATCTCTGCTCTATACAACCATCATCTTCTTTCATTGTTCGTTTTAATTTTGATAGCCAGAGTTTAAGCAGCCTTTAGTTGTTGCATTGTGAGAGTGTTTAAATTCTCCGGCTAGAGTTTAAATAGCCCTTAGATATTTCAGTCAGGATAGTATGACAAGGGATAAAACTTTAAGAATACTTAGAAATTTTTTAAGAAGGCATCGAATTTTATTCAACTGCCCGGACACCTCATTAAAACCTCCCCGTGCCACCAGAGAGGAAATAGTATACCCCCAAATATTTACATGGATGTTTAAACAAGTAAATATTTACACAAGTGTTGTTCCAAGTACATCCGGAGATGCTCAATATTCCAAGGATGAGTTAGGACTCTGCCATCTTTGTCTTCCAACCAATAAGTTCCACGCTTAATTCTTTTAACAACCATATACGGACCCTCCCAAGTTGGGGCCAGCTTTCCGAAGAGCTTTTCTTTAGTGTGTAAGAAGACTTTCCTTAATACTTTGTCCCCTGGTTGGAAATCTCTTCTTTTAACTTTGGAAGCAAACCTGCTTCTCATCAAGCCCTGATAGTGTGCAACTCTAAGGTGAGCTTTAACCCGTCTTTCTTCTATCAAATCAAGTTGACCTCTGATTGCCACCTCGTTAGCGTGTTCGGAGAAGTTGTGAACACGAAAGGAAGGGAGGTTCTTCTCTATGGGGGCTACTGCATCCATCCCATAGACCAAGGGAAAGGGTGACTCTTGTGTTGCAGCCCCAGGCGTTGTCCGGTAGGCCCACAAGACTTCTTGTAGATAACTAGGCCACTTCCCAGCAGCCCCTTCCAAATTCTTCTTTAAACCGGACAGTATAGTTCTATTAGCCACTTCAATTTTCCCATTCGCTTGTGGGTGGAAAGGTGAAGAAAAACAATGCTGTATACCCCTTGAAGCACATAAGCTCTCCATTTCTCTATTGTCGAACTGTGGCCCATTGTCTGTTGTTATTTTCTGTGGGACACCAAATCTGCAACATATGTTGGATAGAATGAATTTTATAACAGCTTTTGATGTTGTCCCTGCTAGAGGGGCTGCTTCTATCCACTTCGAGAAGTAGTCAATGGCCACAATTATATTTTTGCGCCCTCCGGACGCCACAGGGAGAGGCCCTACTAAATCCAATCCCCATCGAGCAAAAGGAATGGGCTCAGAAATTGACTCAAAAGGAATGGCTGGTACATGAATTTCATTGCTGTACCTCTGGCATGGGTCACATCTCCTCACCAATTCCTTAGCATCTTTCATGATTGATGGCCAATAGTAACCGGAGAGTAAAACTCTTCTTGTTAAAGCTCTAAATCCACAATGGGCTGATCCCTCACCATCATGCAATTCAGAGAGGACCACTTGTGACTCTTCATCCCCCAAACAACGCAGGAGAGGTTTACTGTAGGACTTTTTGTACAACACTTCTCTCAATATGATGAAACCACGAGCCTTGTGTTTCAATGTTCTGGCTAGTGATTTATCTGGAGGCACGACACCATCGGAGAGATATTCTAGGAGAGGAAACCTCCAGTCTTGAGGCTGTTTCACTTGTATTTCAAAAATTTCCTCTTGTTTATCCTTACTAACTTGAATAGAGGGCCTTTCGAGCACATGGATCCATGGATATGACTCCGTATATGCTATGGTTGCCAATGAGTCTGCTAGCTCATTTTCTGTCCGGGGAATGTGCTCATAGATAACATCTTTAAACTTAAGTGCTTCATTTTTTAGGAGGAGTAAATACTTCACAAGTTGCTCTTTTTTAGCCTCAGATTGGCCTTGGGCATGGTGGATAAGTAGTTGGGAGTCACTTAATAGCTTGACCCTCTTAGCCCCACAAATGTAGGCTAATTTTAACCCAGCTATAGCTGCTTCGTATTCGGACTCGTTATTAGATGCCCTGAAAGCAAAACAAATAGCCTCGTACATCTTGTCTCCATATGGGGAAGTTAAACATACTCTTGCACCACATCCCATAGTGCTAGATCCACCATCTATTCGGACGATCCATACCTTTTTATCTTTTATGTCAGTAGTTTGCTCCGAATCCCTGTCGGAGTGGAATTCAACCAGAAAATCAGCCACAGCTTGGGCTTTGACTGCTGTTCGGGGAGCAAAGTCTATGTTGAAGTCCCCCAACTCTACTGACCACTTAGTCGTTCTGCTCGAAATGTCTGCTTTTTGAAGGACATTCTTTAAGGGAAAATAGGTCCGAACGATGATAGGATGAGCCTGGAAATAAGGCCTCATCTTCCTTGCAGCTATCACCAGGGCTAATGCCAATTTTTCAAGTTTCAAGTAACGCCTCTCAGCATCTATCAAGCTTTTGCTGATGTAGTACACTGGATGGGGATGACCATCGACCTCTCTTACCAGCACAACACTGATGGCACAACTCGAAACTGCCAAATATACAAAGAGAGTCTCCCCATCAACTGGTTTGAACAAAGTTTTGGGGGAGTACATGTGTTTCTTCATTTCATTGAAAGCCTCATCACACTGTGGGGTCCAATCGAACCCCTTTGCACCCTTCAAAGTTTGAAAGAAAGGAGCACACCTGTCCGAAGACCTTGAAATAAATCTGTTTAAGGCAGCTAATCTCCCCGTTAATCGCTGTACTTCTTTAATGTTTCGAGGAGGCTCCATTTGGAATAGAGCATTGAGCTGGTCCGGATCGGGCTGTATTCCATGTTCACTTATAATATAACCTAGAAAATTCCCGGACTGTACTCCGAACACACACTTTTCAGGGTTTAATTTCAAATTTACTTTCACCAAGTTGGTAAAAGTTTCTTGAAGATCGGACAAGTGCAACTGCTCATCCACACTTTTTACCATCATATCGTCAATGTACACTTCCATATTTCTTCCGATTTGATCAGCAAACGCCTTGTTGACTAACCTCTGATAAGTAGCCCCAACATTTTTCAAACCAAATGGCATCACCTTATAGCAATGAAGCCCTCTGTCAGTAACAAATGTGGTATGCTCTTGATCCTTCGGATCCACTTGAATCTGACTGTATCCGGAGAAAGCATCCATAAAGGAAAGTAGCTTGTTCCCAGAGGTGGAGTCTACTAACTGATCAATCCGGGGGACCGGATACAAGTCTTTTGGGCAAGCTCTATTGAGATCTGTGAAATCAATGCACATGCACCACTTGCCATTCTTCTTTTTCACCAAGACAGGATTGGCAGTCTACAAAGGGTATTGAGATTCCTTGATGTGCCCCATCTTTGTGAGTCTGTCAACCTCTTGTACAATGATATCAGCCTTTTCTTTGGAAAAAGCTCTTCTTTTTTGAACCACTGGAGCTACATCTCTCCGGACGGATAGGTGATGTGATATTACTTCTGATGGAACCCCAGTAACATCAGCATTGCACCCAGCAAAAACATGCTGATGGTTCTTCAGAAATTTCAACATTTCATTTTTCAACCTAGGTGGCATCTTGGACCCTATCTTGACACTTTTCCCATCTTCCAAACAATGTGTTTCCACCTCCTCGATCGGTATTAGTACTCCAAGGGTCTCTCTAGGGTCATCAATTTCACCCTCACCCCCAGAAAGGACCTCAAACGGCTATTGTTCATTAATACGGACTGCCCCCAGCGTTCGAGGAGCCAGGGCAGTGGCATAACATTCTCTTGCAATCTTTTGGCTGCTCCGGATGACTCCAAACTGTCCCTGAACAACATACTTCAAGCACTGGTGGACTGTTGAGGCCACTGCATGCATCCTAGAGAGCCAAGACCTCCCTAGAATAGCATTATAGCAAGTGGGACAATCCACCACAATAAAGAGTATTCTGACCATTTTCTTGAAAGGGCCCTTGCCCAATAACACCTCTTCTTCGAACTCTCCGATCACATCTGCTGAGCTGCCTGTGAAGCCCACGATTGACCTGTCTGAATTCTGAATTACGGCTGGATTTTTCATTTTCTTGTAAGTGGTTAGGAAAAGGATATTGGCTGAGCTTCCAATATCCACCATGATTCGTCTTATGTCATTGCCCCCTATAGACGCTCCTATGACAACAACATCCTCATGAGGGCCAGCAATGTCTCTCAAATCATCTTCATAAAAACAATGAAGGGGAATGAGTTTGGTGACTGATAGGACGTCATGACTCCTTCTAGCTAGGAGGCTAAAGTATGAACATGCCTCTTCATTGAAGAAGCAGTAGGAGCTGTCATAGTTTCCCCTCCGGAAATTGTAAGCGACTCGAAAAACTTAATGAGCCCGGAGACTGATGTAGAACATTCCTCTATAGCACCCACTCTGTTTCGAGTTGGATCAGGATCCAAGTATTTAGATTCCATGTCAAACCTTTCAACTATAACCATGGCCCCCTCCGGAGCAGCATTACTTGGACCAACCCGGTGAGTGTTGTCTAGCCTGTTGCCTCCTCTTCTTTTAACATAAGCTCCCAACTTTCCCCTCTCAATCAAGTTCTGAACTTCTTGTTTCAATGCTATGCAGTCATCAGTGGTATGGCCAATATCATTGTGATATTGGAAAAAAGAGTTGTTGCGATGCTCTCTGGGAGACTGAAGTGATGTCGGTCTCCGGTAATGCACCTCATCCTTTATTTTATCAAAAATAGTAGCCACACTTTCTTTTAACTCTGCGAACCACTCCGGTTGGACCCATGGCCCTCTTTTGTTTATGGATTGCTGACTCTGAGCAGGAGATGCTGGCTGAGACTGAGCTTTTTCCCTACCATGCCCCTGTCCGGTCTCTTGCTTTGTTCCCGGACTGATTTTGATTGGGATTTGGTGCCACTGGGGTAGACCTCACCTGCCTGTGCACCCTGGTTTTCTTTGTTTCATCAACGTTTATCTGTTTGCCAACCTGATTCAGAAACCCTCCCCATGTCATGGCCTTCTTTCTGGTCACTGAATCAACTAGATTGACTGGGTTCAAACCTTGCCTTAGGGATGCTATTGCCACTTGTTTGAAGCAATCAGCCAACCCATTTTTGGTGTTCACAAAACGACTTATATATTCTTTCAAGGACTCATTTGGTTCCTGGGCACAATGGATTATTGTGTCTCCATTGCCCTTCATCTCTTTACTCCCTACGAACTGCCTTCGAAAGGCTACCCAAAACGTATCGAAATCTTTAATACAACCCTGAGGCAGGCTGTTGTACCATTTCAGAGCACTCCCCGTAAATGATTGGGAGAATTCCCTACAAATTAGTTTATCATCGTCATCAAAGTTCATCATGAAGTTTTTAAATTGCTCCAGATGGTTGTCCGGATCAGTACTGCCATCGTACTTCTCTATTTTAGTGCTGTCAAACCTCTTGGGGAGGTTTCCGGACAGAATTTTAGAAGACAATGGAGATTGCCTCCAATTCCTTCCACGACTGAACACAGTATCCTCATTGGGAGTTGCAAATATACCTGGTTCATCGTGGAAGGCAAAGGGATCCATCAGCATCTTATCCACATGCCTCCGGCTGTGTGATGACCCTTTTCCAATATTCTTCTTCATTCTTCCATGTCTATCCTTTTTTCTTGAATACTTTTTGATCTGCCTTTGTTTCTTTCTAGTTTGACCCTCATCGCTGCTTGAGGATAAAGATTTTTCAACTCCTTCATCGTCCGAAGAGCTATCAGAAGATTCTGAGCTTGAGTCAGAACTCTCCACAGGCTTGGACCGGTGAGACATGAGTCTTTTTGGTGCTCACATGAGTTTTTGAAGACTCATGCTCTCTGGGGTTATCGGTGTGATGCGCAACCGATGCTTTAGACTTTTCTTTCATGCCCATCTTGGCCTTTTCTGCCCTCAGAGCTTCTATTTCACCCTTTAGCCGGTCACGCTCTTCGATGGTGTATTTACCGTTCTCTCCCACCACTTCGAGCAAAGCTGGTGGTAGTTCTGGATTGTCCGGATTCATTCGGACAGATTTTCTTAGCTGGTTTTGAATGCTTGATTCAGGCACCTCACGCCTCCCACTGTGGTCGCCAATTTGGTGTGGATAATAATCGCCTGAGGGTAGGCTAGTAATTTCAGTTGGTGTTTTATGGTGGTGTGCGGGTGTTTAAGTGTTTAGAGTAGAGAGTAGAGAGATAATTAAGCAGCTTGGTAGCAGTTAATTCTCATTTCCCATAGTTAATGCAGGTGGTTGGGTATTTATACCCTGATGTTTGGGCCCTTATAGGCTTTCGGGTCATGTTTAATGGACCCGGGTCATGTTCAAAGACCCATGAGCTCTAAGTAGGAGAGCAAGTAGCTTAGTCAAGAAGTGTTTAGGTTTTTTAGTACTTTTGTCATAGTTCGAACTGTCCTACGGTCATAGTGTTCAAAGTGATTTGTCCGGTCCATGTGATCTGTCCGGTCCGGAGGCCTTGGACTGATCTGTCCGTGTCCGGGGAGCATGCTGAATTCGGACTCATCAGTATAAACTTGGTGACAGAACATATTTTTGAAACCTGACGAGCTCGTCGAAATATTCAATTTGAGTACATGTTTGAGCCAATTCTGACACCTGAGCGAGAAACCAGTCTGTTTGTAGTCTTCGCTTCGGCATCCTTCTCCGGTTGGGAAGAATTCGACCTCGAATTCAAAAAAAACAAAATTTTGAAAGAACTACCTCCTCAAAAAGCAATTGCAGTTGTCTTTCAGCCTCACCAACTCATTTACTAAGCACATCAACACCTTTGCGCGTGTAAAAACTCACTTTATGGACAACTTTTGAAGCAGTAAAAAAATTCAATGCTGAAGAAATTAAAGTTTTCCCATTTCTAGGAGGAACACATAACAAGACCCTTGTAGGTGGGGCGCTGTTATAACTTGCAAAGAAATCAGGATACATCAATAGAAAGAAAGCCATTTCTTCTGAAGAATCGGTATATTTTGATAGTCCATCATGAGCTACCACTATCTGCATTTTCATGTCCCCAAATGTTGTATAATATTAGTCTACCATGTCTTCACGATGAAAAAACACAAAGATTTCATCTCCAGATGTTTGTGAAGTAGTCACATAACTGATTTGTATCTGTATTAGTCCATCAACTTTCTGACACAGCTGCTTCACATCAGGACCCGTGGAGAAAGAAAATATTCATCTTTCTTGAATAAAAGATGGCTTCTTAAGTTGCTTAAGAGTGCTTTCAAGTTCAATAAATATCTCCACAATATCATATTTCTAAGAGTCTTCATCATATAAAACTCCCCTCAGGTTCTAATTGAAAATCATAAAATTATCATCTATTAAAACACTATTTTTTTAAATATATATTTTAGTTTTTTCTATATTATGAATCCTAGATCCTCTTTTGTTCTTAGGGTGAGAGAAAGAATTATCAACCAAATATTTAATAATTTCTTCAGTAGAAATTGAGGAAAGAGGTTTTTTATTGTTTACCTTATTGAAATCACAAGAGACTTTCTTTCGTGTTACACAATCGTCTTCGTATTTAACACTCATTTCACTCTCATCGTCGTACACATCATAGATTGGATATCCTAATTCCGGCCAAGTTTCATCAGAAATTTCACCCTAGTAGTCAGCCTCATACTCATCACAGAGTGAATGTTCGAGTATTGGTGAACCTTTCATGTCACCATCAACTACTTGATGGATCTCCTTCCTCCTTAATTTTTCTAAATTGTAGCTATGGTTGTGGTTGGATGATGTAAAAAAGACTTTCATCTATAGATTTCTTTTGGAGTTTGAATCCGGTGGTAGTCATCCTCTATATATATTCTGTCAATTTATTCATTTGATGTCGCAGCGAATTCATCAGTTCATCCATATGGCCAAATCGGTTTTCCATCTCCTTCCGACTGAATGGTTCTTCTATTGGAAGAATGGACTTCCCGCAAGCGGTTCTCTTAGGAGGCATATCTCCTTAACCCACATCGTAAGATCTCTATCGCTCTTATACCAATATGATAGAGGGGATGGTAGAAATAAAACCGACAGCTGCAAGAAATCAAGATAAGAAACGGAAAACAACAAATATAAACCCTAACCCTAGGTTAGAAAGTGAAAGAGACTCAGAGAAAATAATCTCAAAATTAATTTATCAAAGTCTCGTGGCAAAATATGGTATAAGATGCTTTATATACCAACTACCCAAAACCCTAATCCCATATGAAGAAAAATACATAAATATCTTCAAATAAAACAAATAAATAAAAATAACGCCTAAATATAAACACTGTTTTGAAGACTTTATGGGCCGAATTTGGGTATCAAACTTTGTGATAAATCACATTTTTAAAATCTCACAGGCTCGTCGAAATCTTCGATTTGAATACATTGTAACTCAATTTCGATACCTGAATGAGAAACCAGTCTGTCTGCAGTCTTCGTTATATTAGTAGGGACATACATTTGTTAAGGGACAAGACTACGATCTCACATCATCCACTTTTGACAAAAATTGTCCCTTGTACAAGGATAAGACTAAGATTACTCATCACCCTATTTTAGCAGGGAGATTCATTTGTTCAGGGATAAGATTGATATCTCTCATCATTTTTTTTGACAGAATATTTCATTTTTCCAAGGATAAGATAAATTTCTCTCAACACTCTCTTTCGACACGGATACACATATATAAAGGGCTAAAAATAAGATATCCAAGCACTCAATTTTGAAGATAAAACTTAGACAATAATATAGTCTCCAACACCGACTTGCTGCAGCCGGACTAAATGCTACGACATTATGTGATGCATAATGAAAAACAAAAGGTAAGACTCGACCACACACAACGTCCTATACTAATTGGCTTGGGGTGGCAGTGCGACTTTAAGAGGAATATGTGTCACCTCTCAATGCTCTTCGAAAGAACATATTACTAATGTCGTCCATGTCCTCTCCAACAAAAAAAAAAGAGTTGTAGAAATATGCACAAAAACTAAGTATACATATGGATAAATCCATTCGAGATAGAAAGTTCACCTTTACTCATCCATTTCAGGGGAAGCCGATGCAAATTTTCTGCCGATGCTTTGAACCCTGTCTCCCAAAGCCTCAAAATTAAGAAAAATATTTTCTTCCACTTCTTGTCCGCCTCAAATAGGTTGTCAATCACCTTGAATTTGTTCCCCTAAAGTAAGCAAATATAAGAGGATGCAGGGTTATGAAAGCCCAGGAAGACGAATAGTCTTGTAGCTTTCGTGAGCCTAAATGAGATGAAGAGTTTCATAGCTCTTCTCTTAAAATTTAAAAAACACACGTGTGAGGAAGTAGAAGAGTTTTTATAACACACCAAATCATCCATAAGTCATTTTTGAAAACCTGTATGAAAATTTTAGAGATTAAATGACACGTGTATGAAAAGCAGCTTGCATAACACATGACATCAATGTCAGCAATCTTCGTGGTAAAATCATCAGTCTGATGGAGGCCACAAGATAAAGCAGGTCAAACCACATTTTAGGCACCCGCAAAGCTAGTCCGCACTTAGATATCCTTGTAAGAACTGAGGAGGCTACTAATGAGAGTGTGAATTATCTGAACTATGAGTCCGTTCGTAAAACATACAACTAATTTGGTTTCATATAAATCTTGTAAACTAGATCCAACAAATGTGTAACATTGAGTGTATTTTGTATAATAAATAGTAACTAAGGTTGAGATTTATGAAATAGCTCGTAGAAATAACCTTAAATGGTCCATTTGTGTGGTACGATAAAAAATGATGAACATTTATTACTCTATTTATACTCTTATCAGCTTCTCTTTCTAAACCTTTTTGTGTTTCTCTAAATTAGAACTTACGAAAGTATATTAAATTTATAATCCTTCCCGTATAATCCTTAGAACTATCGGATACAATCCAATAGGCGAGCCGCTCGCGCTGTTTTTCGAAGCTAATCCTTTAATTGGACTAAAATAACCCAAATCATTCATTACATATAAAATAAAATAACCCCCTCCCATTCCTTAGGAAAACACACATTTATATGTAAGGCACAAATCCACTAGCTTATTGGCTGGCGCCGCCTGGTCGATGTAATCATAAACATGATCCTTCATAACTCCAATATGAAACTCATCAGGTGTGCATACATCTTTAGCTTTTTCCCGGACCAACACATCTAGAAATTTTCAAAGCTTTATCCTCCACTGAAAACGAAACTTCGGGATGAACGACTACCTTATAAGGAAGTATCCTCTATTTAGGTCCAGATAAAGAATTGTATGATTGAAATCCTGGATGGATCCATCTGACACCCCGACTCTTAAATTATATTCAGCTTTTAAATTTGAAACAATTCGAAAGAAGCAGATGATAATATAATAAAGTCTTTGAAACACGCATCAAGTTAAAAAGAGTTTTGGAATGATGAACTCAAATCAAGTTTAAAATCAGACAATATGCAGAGATCTCTATCATATAGTTTAATTCTGTCCGATTCAATTGTTTAATCCCAAAAACGAAACCATCACCTAATCTACATCTGAAAACCATTAACTGTTTATGATTACCAGAGATAAGATATACACAAGCCAGAGAATGTTACAAAAAAATATGACTTATACACCGACATAAGTCATGAGTCATGACATATCTGAATGGATGTCTTATATCATATAAGTCACGTAACATCCTTTGTCTCTCTACGCACACAAAAATCTTTCCATGGCTGCCGGATCAACTCCACTTCTCTCTGATTTGAACTCGGCCGAGTCTAAACACCCTCCTCTTCTTCATTCCCTTGACGACAAAATCGAACTGTGCTTAGAAAAATTCAGCTGGGCCCAGTTCCTTCAAGCTACAATTCTATCTTTCGCATGGATGTTCGATGCCCAGCAAACTTTTATTAGTGTCTTCACCGACGCCGAGCCTAAATGGCACTGTACTAGCCGTGGCGACTCGGTGTGTAAGTCGGTCAGTATTTGTGACCTCCCTAAAACTGCATGGGCCTGGGATTTTCCTTCAAGTGTCTCAATTATATCTGACTGGAATTTAGAATGCGCTAGCGCTTTTGTCAAGGGCTTGCCTGCTTCATCGTTCTTCACCGGTTGCCTAATAGGAGGACTAGCTCTATCGGCTCTAGCTGACTCCTCATTAGGTAGGAAAAAAACGTTACTTCTCTCTTGTTCAATCATGGCTTTATCTTCGATTTTGACTATTTTCTCGACAAATATATGGATATACTCAGTGTTGAGATTCATGAACGGGTTTGGTCGTGCAACGGTTGGAACATGCTCACTTGTGCTAGCAACTGAGTTAGTAGGCAAAAGATGGCGTGCCCAAGTGGGCGCGATTGGTTTCTTTTGCTTCACGCTAGGGTTTTTATCTCTGCCCTTTATAGCTTATATGAACAAATACTCTTCTTGGAAAGTTATTTATCTATGGACATCAATACCGACAATCGTGTACTGCGTATTGGTACATCTATTCGTCCAGGAATCTCCAAGGTGGCTTTTCGTTATAGGAAGGAAAGAAGAGGCAGTGTCGATTCTCAAGAGCATAATGTCACCCGCGAGTAACTTAATTAGCATGAGCTTCTCGGATTCACGAGTAGATCAACAAACAAAAATAGTTGATCTTTACTCGGCATTCAAAATTCTGTTGGAGAAAAGTTGGGCTCGATGGAGATTATCTAGAGTCATGATCGTCGGTTTTGGCATTGGATTGGTGTATTATGGAATGCCATTAGGTTTAACGAATTTGTCATTCAATCTTTACTTGAGTGTCACGCTTAATGCCTTATCCGAACTACCGGCATCAATGATCGTATTTTTCTTAATAGGGAAATTGAATAGGAAAATTTCATTATTAGCATTTACAATGCTTAGTGGTGTTTTTAGTATATTGACGATTGTGTTAGGAAAGTCGAACGGGTTCTTCCAAATTGGACTGGAGTCGGTTTCTTTCTTCTTAGCATGCTCGGCTTTCAATGTAATACTTTTATACACGGTCGAGTTGTTTCCAACGTGTGTTAGGAACTTGGCCATGTCGTTGGTGAGGCAAGCTGTTGTTTTTGGTGGTGTGTTTAGTCCGATGCTTGTAGCTGCTGGTGGGAAAAATGGATTCTTGACTTATGGCGTGTTTGGATCAGTGATAGGGCTTTGTGGGTTGTTTGTGATAGGGTTACCCGAGACAAGAGGAAGCAGACTTTGCGATACCATGGACGAAGAAGAGCACAAACAAAATGCTGTATTGCGCAATTATGTCTCTGCTTGACTTTCAATTATGTTTGTGCTTGACCTTGTGAGTACTCAAGGTTGAAATAATCAAAACTGGTACATTCGGATTTTGTGATTTATATAATATTATCGGTATATATCCCAGTTCGGTCCCGGTTTTGACAGGTTAGACCGAAACAGCAATTAAGCTTCTGTTCTAGTTTTCTAATAAGATCTGATCATTAAATTTTCGATAGTTTCGGTTTCGGTTTTTCTTTCTTTTTTTCGGAGGGAACTCACAGCTGCTACTCAGAGTGCAATGAATGCGCGGTAAACCTTCCGTATGATGCGATAGCCTGCAAACCAACGCCAGAAAGTAAACCACACAAGGAGACAGGCTCAGCCGAGAAAGCGTATGTCTCGAACTCATGATCTTTGGTCACGAACATACCATACTCAACCAACTCGGCTATCCCTTGGGACGTTTCAGACTGTTCGGCCAATTTGGATCCCGTCCGATTCGGTCCAACTTGATCCATTTTTCTTTTAAAACCAACTATAACTTAACTTTTCAAATATCTTGATTAATTGAATGATATAAAAATTAAAATTTTAAATTTAAGTTTTTAATTTTTTTAATTGATTCATATCTAAGCAATTTTAGCAATATAATGTATAAAAAAATTAAAAAAAAAATCCAGCTCTAACAGTTTTATCGGTTCAATTCTGTATCGGTTTTATTGGTATATCGACTTTATTGGTTTATTTATTTACGATTTAGTTTTATATTGGTTTCACCGGTTTATTAATTTATCGATTTTGTTCTAAATCGATTTTACTGATATGTTTATTTTATCGGTTCGAATCTAAACCAATTTAATCGAATCAATTGCGTATTAATATCGGTTCAGAATAAAACAAACTTGGTGCAGATTTTTATCCGATTCGGTTTCGGTCGACAATAAGGTCTCTTTTCTGATATTCCTTTACCCTGACCTAATCTTTTTTGGCTTTATATGTTATGTGAATATATAATTGCGTTGGCATTCTGATTGGAATAATAGTTGTCATTTGTATTTGTTATTTATTGTTCAGATCGTACCTCACGACTCTGTAGGGTAGTGAGGCATATGATCCAAATATTAGGTATAATTTGGGATTTAGTATCCCAACTTGCATACGTCTAGTTCAGTATTTTGGGATTTATCTGTATGGTTTGCACGGTAGGATTACATTCATGTCCCAACTTGCATACGTCTAGTTGAGTATTTTAGTATCATTATTACTCTAGATTTTTTGTAATCTTGAATAGTTCTGAATATCACTATTATTATTTATAAGTTATCTAAACATTACGTAACTAACAATTATCTAAATACATCTAACTTTTTCATCCTATACAACATGCAAATCGTAAATTTAGTAATTCAATATATCAAAAACCAATTACTTTTAGTTATTTTAATTTAATATTAGAAAAACTGAATAGTAAAATATATACCAAAAATCTAAGAAAAGCAAGTAAGCATAATTAATTTATTGAATTGCATTCCCACCAAACGGAAGGTAATACATTTGAAATTAAATAGAAAAATCAGACAACTTTTATTGAAACTAAATTTCAAATAGACTAAATATGTAAAAAAATATTTGCGATTTTTTGGGATACCAACGCATTAAAATAAATATAAAATTTATATTAGTAAGATCTATTATTTTTCAACCATTTGTAATATATTTTAGTCTATATAAAATTGTTATTTATATATTTAGACATTTGAACTATTATTATTTTTAGAAACATAACTCATGAATTGTTGTTAGAGCAAAAAAAGTTATGCATTTTTTTATGTCTTTTTTACTATACGCACTCCTATAACATAATGTATGAGCTATAATTCTAGGTAGAAAGCTTAAAAATATATTATGTAATGTAGTGTGTGTTTTACATATTTTTGTATAAGGGCAAACCATACTAAAAGAATTATGTTTCAGTATGTGGAATTCTAACTATTTATAGAGTCATCAAAATATCATTAGAATAACTTAGGGTCTCTAGGTTATGTGTTCTTTTATGGATCAACGTGGGATGCTTTATTTTCAGAGATCTGTTTTGATCATCTTCCAATGGTTCATGTCTAATTAAATTAAGTATCTATTAAGACTCCTAAGATAATAATATATCTAGCTTCGTACACACTTGGACGCACATAAAAATTATAACAACCAAAGTGTACCATTTTTTTTTGCATTTTCAAGTTTTAATATTGTTTTAGAATATCGAACTATAACGATCTTTTCTCCTCTTGGCCCATAACTATCTATAGGTTTGGTATCTTTCATGTTATAACATTGTCATAGCTTTAATGTTTACCTTTTAGGACATACATTTTTTTAAGGCAAATATAATTTTATTAATTAAAGGAAACAAAACAGCCCAAACAAGAGATGTGTTGATATCCAGTCTAAAGACATTAAAATAACGACTAAAAATTAAGAAGGCGCCCACGAATTTGGGAATTTCCAGCTTCTCAGCTAAATTTGATTTGATTTGGATGAAAAGAATCATGGGAAGAAATTAGTCTCTAATCTCCAAGGGAAACGAATTTTCCATGAACTAGCGAAGCCATTAGAGAAGGCCAATAGGCTTCTAATATAAAACTAAGCATTATTTTAGTGGGTATAGCAAGATATAAATCAGAGAATTTCTTCAATAAACAATGGCTTGCAGAAGAAAAAACAAGAATTCGAGCTGATTGCGAGTTCCTTGTGTTAAATGTGAATATTGTTTCTTGAAATAGAGATTTTAATTGTAGAGAGAGAAAGTAAGAGAGAAAGTAAGAGAGAAAGTAAGAGAGAAAGTAAAATCAATTCAATGAAAAAATATTACCCTTTATTCATTGTCTCAGCCTTTATTTATAGGCGATCACACTTAATATAACTAAATTAGTTATACAAAGGGATAAATTGTTGTTTAACCCCTTATATACAATTATTTAAATTTTCTATTTCAACTATACAATTTATCACATACAACCTTAATTGTATTACATTTAGGCCCTCAACATTCCATATCCTTATATGTAGCCCTATAGTTCTTATGAAGGTCAGTGATAAGAACTGTTTCTTTTCAAAATCTAATTTGCTTCAGATTAGACCTTCTCATCTCCTTGTCAAAAGGATTTGTCTCAACAGTTGTTGTCCTCGAATCAAAGCACATTCAGATTTTGTTTCGAATATAAATCGTTTATAAACTAATCTAAGAATGTCAGGTTACATACTTGTCTTTCTCGTGAAAACTCGTCCTCGTGCTTTCCTCGAAACTAGCTCGACCCTTTGTTCGTGCTTCGAATATTCAAACGTAGAATAATGCACTGACATGTTCACAACGGTTAGAAACATTTGGAATGGTCTAGTACGCATGTGATGACCCACTAGGCATGTCATTAGGTCTGACAACGAATAGGTGTCATATTATCTCTTTGCAAGCAACCATTTGATATTCCATCTTTTACCAGTAATCTCACCACCTCTTGCACTTCTCTGATCATTCTCTCTTTCTTTTTTTGTTTATAAATACGTATCTCACCTATTATTCATTTTCCACGAATACCTTCTAGTGAAAGGAAGTAACTTTTTCACGAGAGAACCCTTAACTACTTTTACCTGAAAACCCAATTTCTTAGCTTTCTTCATCTGAAAACCAATTTATTGGCTACCTTCTACGGAAAACTCATATTTCCCAGCCAACCTTCAAATTTTATAAACTAATTTGAAGAACCTTCTTCATCTTAGTTTATAAAAAATCCTCAGCAACTAAAAAACCAATTTTTGGCTTTTATGATTACTTGTGTATCAGTGAGAGGGCTCCTGAATACAAGACTGCATGGGTAATAGACAATTCTCCTCAATTTTCAACTAAAACTATTGTTTACGATAATTTCATTCCAAATAAAGTTCCCATGAGTTTGAGAGTTCATCCAACCCAAAAAGAAAACATACCACCTCGAAAATCTCCTCCAACATTTATGGCTCACACCTGCTTCTCTTCAAAAGAACCGTAAAGTAAACATAACTCTTTGACTACCAAAAGAGGGGGAAATTCTACTTGATACTGGAACAGAGGAATTGGTTGTCTATCTTGAGATCAACAATTGGGGTCTTTAGTTCCCACTAGATCGATGATAGTGAAATACTTGAAACTCATGAACCTCTGGCCTACACAAGCAACACCAAATTTATTGTTCACACTATTATCAATAATTATGGCTTCCAGACTTAGCCAAACCCCTCTTTTCATCAGAGACTTCATCGTCATGACTGAACGTTTGAAGGGACTCATATTGCCTTTCTACTATCTGACAATCACTAACGATTTCAAAATTATCGACAACCTGCTCGAAGCTGATAAATTCTGTGAACAAATATTTGTCTTTATATGTGGAGATTGGGAGCATGGGAAGGAGATATCCAAAGAAAACCCTTCAAAACTCAACCTTGTTCGGAGAAGCAATATTATGTTCTCTTGTCTTTTCTTCTGATCTTTTATTACTTGAATCAATTTTTAAATGTATTGCTAGTGTACTATGTTAAGGGAAATAACAAAGAATTTTCCAAGTAAAAAAACTATTATTACCAAAAAAGAGAAGATACATTTGTTTAGGGGTTCTCCCCTATTTATATCTTTTTCCCATTCCTGGGCGGTTACAATGACCATTATTTCCACTAACTACACTCGCAACTCCATTTACATCATGAAGCCTAAATTTATGACTAAGTTGCTTAGTGGTTTGACTAAGACTTATAGTGGCACGACTTGAACCGTTTCTCTTTTAGGGTGTGCACGATCTGCTTCGACCACATGCTCGACTGAGCACAATTTAGTAGCTTCCTCACTCGTTCTTCTTGCTCAGTTTTAGGAAGGCGCTAGTCCGAGCGATACCTGCACAGCTCTTCTTGCACAACTATTCTTGCACAGCTCTTCTTTCACTTGTTCGAATCGTCAATGTGCTCGTCTAACTTGTTCATTTTTTACTCTCTTTATCGATTTAGCCTCTTGTTCTAGCTCTGCTCTTTATTATGCTTGGCTACTTCCTTGTTATGCGTTTATACTATTTTCCAGCTCGGGCTCGTCTTTTACTCTCTCAACATATTCATCTGTTTGGTGATTTATTTCTCATATTCGAGGAATACCCCCTCATCAAGCCACCCCCTCGTTTATGGATTTAGCATTTACTTGAACAGAAAATCGATAAATATAAAATATATGTAAGAGCAGATGAATCGGTGTCGTGTGAAATTCAAATAAATTAAAGGTGGTTACTTTTTCATCATTGTCTTCTGTTTGGACGACACGTGGATGTACTGGAATCATTTTGGTGAGTGATTATTCTGACACAACAGTTTTTAGAAAATGGCGCCTGGCGCTTGGGTTTTAAAGAAGCGTGCTTTTTACTGCTGACGATTTGCACATCTCATCACATGTGGGTAACTAGTAAATTACTATCTTGCCTTGATTATTAACCATAGTATCCCTGGATGACTTGCTTCTTTTTAGTTGCTGATATTTTCTATTATTTTCTTTAGAGAGGTTTATGTTGATCTTCAAACTGCACATAGGTACGTGATTTCATCTTTGAATTTGTATATGTTTAGCATTTAGTAATTGGGGAAACCCTAGGTCTTGGATTAGTGATACTCTGGTGATGAAGACATCCAAAAGAAATTTATATGCATTGGGTGTGGCACCAATCGCTCATATTCTGCTATAATTTTTCTTATTCATGGTATTGAATCATTGCAGTCCAAGTAGAAATAATGGCACCAAAATAGGTGACAACGAAGAAAATGGAGAAAACTCCAGTATTTGAATTTGAAGACCCCATATTTCTAGAAAGTTATTTTCCCGAATATTTGACAAGTATGGGTATTTAGATTATGCGGGCTACTTAGTTTTAGGGCGAGGAATGGGATACCTGAGGATGTTACAGTGAGGGTTCCCATGGTCGGTGAGCATCCATATCAGGCCCAGAAAACTAAGACTTTCATGTTCACGACTGTTTTTGAGTGAGGACTTCACGTTCCACCGCCTATCCTAATTTGCAAAGTTTTTAGCATAATAGGCATCTATCCCACCCATTTGTCTGCTAACGGGTGGAGAATGCTGCTTAGTGTAGTGCTGATTTCACGCTTGCTAGGGATTAAGATTTGTCTGGCCAACCTGTTGTTAACCATCGATGTATCCAAACTTGTAAAATCCTCTTTCTTCTATACCCAACTGCTTGGATGAAAAAGATTGTTGAAATCCCATCGTCAGATAAAAATTGGAAGCACTCACTTGTGTTTGTGTCGGGAAATTGGGAACATGAGAAACCGATAATAAATCACCAATTAGAAAGGTGGTGGAGAGTAAAGTGTAAGCATCAGTAGCGTAATCTGTACACTTAATTTTTATTTATTTTTTAAATATTGAACTAATCTTTAACTGATTATTTATATAGGTGAAGGGGCCAACCAGAAGTGGTGGAAAGAAGGATTATCAAAAGAGTACAAAAATCTTTTGATTAAAGTTGGCAACCTAGCTAGTTTCACTTGGTTGTAGGAGCCTACACTACTCTTTACGCAAATCAATTATTTGAAATCTGGTTTGTGGCCGGTGCCAGAATTAATGGTTACGAAATACGTTATACTGATTATGTCGGATGGTGCAGAAGCTACCATGGAACGTATTCGAGCATTAATGGAGAAAAAATACACATAAAAGAATAGTACCGGGGTTTGGCTTGTAGTGCCTCAAACATGCCAAGGGGGAACTCTCACCATTCAGGGACTCGAAGAGGTGAACCAGGGAGAGATGGATACTGTTGAAGGGCAGGTGAATGTTGAAGGTACTCGAGCGCGACGTGAGGGCGATGATGATGAAAATGATAAGGATTTGACTTCATTAGTAAAACTTTGGCGGAAGAAACCCAAGTTGGTGCTGGATGTTACTCCTCTAGCAATGAGGAATTATAAATGAGAGATGAAGAAAGTGGTAGTGGAGATGCCGTGGAGGAAAAACCGTATGATCCTCCTGTTCTCCAGCTAGTAATTCAAGAGAAGGAAGGGCCCAAAATGGTTGCCTAGCCAATCGACCTGGTAGAGGATAGCGACGACGAGGGAAATGACCCAAATCAGGTGATTCTAAAAGATGTAGCAGAAAGACTGAAGAATTTTGTGAGATCATCCAAAATTTATCCATCAACCTCAGTAGGGCGAAGGATGAGCTCACTGCCCACCTTTGTCAACATTGTCAGGCCGATCTGGCTCCAACTGGTAACAAAGGTGTTGGGACCAGTCAGAAGAATGTTACTATGGATGAGCTGTTGCTAAAGAGGGTCGTTATGCCTCGTCCATCGATGCTGATGTTTGAATAACTTAAACACATTCCTGAGTTGTCATATTATGATGGGATGCCTATGAGCGATATCCTTCAGCGACTGGGTCGAACTCACCATTGAGGTAAGAATGCGTGGTATTGAATAATTAAGTAAAGGAAATACATTGTAGAACTAAACATATATGTTTGACAATTGCATCATAACTCAGTCGTAGTACCTTATCGGCGAATGTTTGCTACCGATTTAGAGAAAATGGAGAAGTAGAAATCAGAGCTAATTTTGTTCGGATCATCTAAATCATCAGCTACAAAGCTTGTGGGGTTAAGGCACGCCTATGGGTCGGCCAAAGCCTCAAAAGACAAAGCTATTGAGGCGAGCAAGAAGCTTCAAGCCACGATGACGACCCTAAAAGAAGCCTTGATTTGTAGTGATGAAAAATGCAAGGCATTATCCACCGGAAACACTGCTCTACTGACTCCAAAATAATACTGTAATCCAAAGGAACGAAGAGCTCATTTTACAGAGCTCGAATTTTGTAAACCAAAATGTTGCGCAAGCCAAAAGGGTGGAAGAACAAGCTGGTCAGTTAGCTGAGATGTCCTCAGAGAAGACTGAACTTAAAGAAAAAATGGAGAATGCGCAGAGGGAGTTTGATTTTGAATGACAGCAATGGAAGGGAAGACTTAAAGATTCTCTGGATTAGAGAGAAGCCCAAATGATGAACCTTGCTATGGATATGATAGCGCGGGAGAATAAACAAGTTGTGTCCAAGCTGCTGGAGCTGAATTCTGGGATGAAGCTTGGTTCGTTGTGTCGCTTGATTGAAGTTCCCGCTAATACTTAAGTCATCTCAGATCGGGTGGAAAAAGGTGTTAGTACAGCTAAGGAAAAGTCAAAGATCACTAAAGCTCGTCCAACCGTACTAGTCCCCATTGTGACTGACCCAACCAATTGAAAGGGTGCTGAGTGTCATCCAACTATTGTCGTCCCTGTCCTGGCTGACCCTGTAAATGCAAAAGGTGCTGAGGCTTTGGTAACTGAACTAATTCTGCCCTCGATTGACCCTACCAAATGTCCCCTTTCTGCAAATTCTTAAGATATTTATTGTATAATGCTCGTGTGAAACTTTAAACCTATGATCTGGCTTTGGTTAATTATGTTGCATGCCTTGACAATGATTTTGTTTAACTTGATTGTCGTAACACTCACGATTATTACGCTCTGAATTGTATAAATTATTTAGAGATGTGTTTATTACTTGTCATGGTTATACCAGTGAATCCTTACAAGGTCGAGCTCAGTAGGGCTTATTGCGTAGCTTAAGAAAAAATGTATCCTTCTAGCTGGATCGCGGCAAGGCCACAAAGGCCCTATTGTGTTGTCTGCTATAGACTTGGTTTTTAACCAGTTTTCAAATATACTAGTACAAGTTATAAGGATCAATATGACCTTTACGTAGCCTGTAGGCGTGACCAATCAACCCGATCGTGTTTATTGACACTTGCATAACCCATAGGCGTGGTCATTGACCCATTCGCTAATTGCAATAATGTAGAAACGTAATAAACTCACGGTGCTAAAAGTATAAAATATATTAAAAAGAAAAGTAATTGTTCAGATGCCTCATTAAAAAACTCACCCACGCCATCAAGGGGAAAAAGAGCATACCAGTAGCCTCTACACAGATTGGCGATATAATTTAAGATGATTTATATTACATGGGTGGTTTAGGGTGCAACCCTCACTATCTCTAGTTGATATGTGCCACTATGTTCAGCGGAAATGACTATGTATGGCCCCTCCTAGTTGGGGCCTAATTTACCTACTGTTTGGTGTCCTGACCCTTGGAACGTATTCTTCATCACCAGGTCTCCCACCTTGAAACTTTGTGGCTTCCACCGAGCATTAAATCGCCCCCTCATCAGATTTTGGTAGTGTTTTTCTTTGACATATGCTTGTTTGTGTCGCTCTTCTAAGAGGTTGATACTTTCTACTCGAGTCACCAAGTTTGTTTGTTTCTCATAGTTCTCGACACGGTGGCTCAGTATGATGATCTCTCCCGGTACTACTGCTTCACTGCCGTATATGAGGGCGAATGGTGTGTCTCCCGTTGTCGCCCGAGGTGTAGTCATGTATGCGCATAAGACCTCATCCAATTTTTCTGGCCATTTTTCTTTAGCTTCCTCGAGTTTCTTCTTAATATCTTATAGTATTGTTCTGTTAGCCACTTCCACTTGACCATTTTTCTAGAGGTAGTACGACGTGAAGAAATGCTGCTCGATCCCATATCTTTTGCAAAAGGTGGTGACAATTGAATTCTGGAACTGTGGACCATTGTTTGTCATCAAAATTCGTGGTATGCCGTACAAAGCCAAAATTTGATTATGAATGAAATCACATACCTCATGCGCACCAGTCCGAAATAAGGCTTTAGCCTCAATCCATTTGGAGAAGTAGTCTATCGCGACAATCAAGAACTGCCTCTTTCCAGTCGCCATGGGCAGCGAGCCAACCAGGTCGATGCCCCATTTGTCAAAAGGGCATGAGACAAGAACAAATTGCATAGGTTCACTTGGAATATGTTGGGTGTTAGCATATTGTTGGTATTGATGATATTGCTGCACCAAAGTGTCTCCGTCGGCCGTTAATTCTGGCCAATAGTATCCAGCCAACATGAACCTTTGAATCAGATTTCATTGTCCATAGTGAGCACCTTCTTTTCTAGAGTGCAAGTCGTGTAGGATTGAGCTCACCTCATCCTGATCGAGGTAGAAAAGTAGGGTTCGGGTGACACTTTTCATATACAAAATATTATCTAGCACGCAATATTTTGTTGCCTTATGTTGTAGAGCTCTAGCATCACCCTTATTAACTGGAAACATAGTTGAGGTCAAATATTGTAAATAAGCTTGGCGCCAATCGGTGGTACTATTAATTTTATGTATGACTTCCTCTTTAGCGATGAGTTTTGTTGTTGTAACTGTTGAAGGAGGACTAAGGGATTCTCTCCCGAGGCTGCGATTTTTGCTAACAGATCTGCCACTAAATTCTCAATGCGAGGAACCTGTTCATATGAAAATCGGTCAAATTTGGACTCGTATTCCTTGAGTATGACAAGGTAGCTCCGTATTCCTTCATGTTTTCCATCATAGGTACCAACAGCCTTGTTAACAACTACATGTGAATCTAATATAATCTTGAGAATGCGCGCTTCGCATATCGAAGCTAGCTTCATGCCACATATGATGACCTTGTACTCTGCAACATTATTTGTGACGGGGGAATTGAACATGATTGCTTTCTTAATTTCATCTCCATTGGGCAAGCGTCACACAATCCCGGCCCTTCCACCTGAGTTGCTGGCTCCACCGGCACACCAGATACCGTTATCACAGTCTACTGGGTAGCAACAAGGGTGGGGTGTATATTGCCTTGCCCGAATACCAGGTTCACCACCGATCTCCGATTCTCCACCGCATCACTCGATTCCGGTATTTCCCTCTCAATTCATGACCTAATAAGTAACATGGTTAAAATGAATTATAACTAGCTTCCCACGGACGACGCCAAATTTATTAACAAAAATAACAAAGAATTTGTCAAGTAGAAAAACTGTTATTACTAGAAAAGAGAAGTTAAATCTGTTTAGGTTTTCTCCCCTATTTATATTTTTTTTCTGTTCATGGGCGGTTACAATGACCATTATTTCCAATATATACACTTTAACTTCATTTACTTCATAGAGGCTAAATTTATGACTAAGTTTCTTAGTGGTTTGAATAAGACTTATACTCGCATTAAATCACAGCTTGAAATGTTTCTCTTTTAGGGTGCGCTCGATCTGTTTCGACCGCATGCTTGACCGAGCACAGTTCAGTAGCTTCCTCGCTCGGTTTTCTTGCTCGGTTTTAGGAACGCGCTCGCGATACCTGCGCGGCTCTTCTTCCAGAACTCTTCTTTCACTTGCTCATATCGTCAATGTGCTCGTCCAACATGTTCATTGTTGACTCTCGTTATTGATGTGGCTTCTTGTTCCATCTTTGATCTTTATTATGCTCTGTTGCTTCCTTGTTATGCGTTTATATTATTTTGCAGCTCGGGCTCATTCTTTGCTCTCTCAATGTATTCATCTGCTCAGTGTTTCCTTTATCATATCCAGGGAATACCCCCTTATCATACTCAGGATTTTCAAAGATGTACAATGATCGCAAGAAGGATGAAACATATATTTTTGATAAGTTGGCCACTTGGGAAAAAATGAAAGGGTTCCACTCAGCTTTTCAACCCATAACCTTCATCACTAGCCATCTGTGGAGGATCTCCCTGGGTTCCGACCTCCCCGAAATTTAATGGGGCCACCAAGCCCATAACTTGTTGTGAAAAGATTGATAGCACCTGATGGTAAGGTTACTTTAGATGTGCGAAACATATTTGACAATCGTCTTCCTTTGAAAAAGAAAGATAAAAAGAAAAAACAGCTAGTACATATGGTGCTAGCCCTTCAACTAAACCAAAGCAACAAATGAGAAAAGCTTAGACCAAAATAAAGACAATTGAAGCTAGCCTTCCAACAATCGAAGAAGAAGTCGAAGTTAAACCTTTTTCAAAAATAAAATTATTGCCCAAAGAAAAAGAATAGTTCGAAAACTTCACCAGATAAAAGAACAGAAAAGAACCCTGAAGAAACTTTCTCAGAAGTGTCTGCTTCCGAAGCTGAAGAAACTGCAGTGGAAGATCACCGAAGAGAACCTGCAATGGAAGATCACCAAGGAAATGACCACTTCATTCCTGGTGAGCCCATTAGTACAGAGGAACTTCAAGACCTCTACATAGATATGGATCCAAGGGTCCAACAGACCCAAGAGCATCTTCAACAAATTGGCCATTAAGTTATTACTCCTCTTTTATATGAAATTCTAAATTCAGAACTTCATGTGGCTTCCTCATCTCTTGCTCTAATGCCTTTCAATAACCAAAGGTTTATACTTATCCAAGAGCCATCTGAAGAAGTGTTACTTGCACTGTAACTTTTTCCAATCTTGAAACAACAGCTTAAACATTGTGCACAGAAGTAAGCTCTGCTCGAATCCATTTGGAAACCATGGCTAAAGATATGGTTAGATATAAAAAAGGATCCATCCACCTCAAACCTCATCTACTCTTTATGCATGAACAAAACAAAAGGAGCTCAAGACTTCCATCCGGCTGAGATGGATGAACTTAAAGCTAAACATGTTTGGGAAATATCTGAGGAACATAAAAAATAATTCTCTCCTTAAGAATCTCTTAGTAAATGATAAAAGAAAAGCTGACTGACGATATGACTGCATTCAGGAAAAAACTCAAAGAATAAAAATAAATTGTTTTGCAAACTGCTAAGACTCAGTGTGGATTGGACACCTTAGCTGCAATCAAAAATACCAAGGAGCAACAAACAATCACTTTGTTTCGCGAATTTCACGTAGTGTTCCCAAATTAAATTTGTCAAAATTTTGGGAATTGATCTCCATAGATTATTGTCTTAGTGAAGCTTTCGACCCTGTTCTTACTTATTCTTACAAAGAGGCAGAGTCAGAAGAAAATGAAAATACCACAGATAAAAAAGAAAAATCATTCGAAGAAAAGTCTGAGGAGGATGATTAATTGTTGTTTCTTCTTGTTTGTATTTTGAGGTCATCTTTTGTTGTTGATTACTTATTTTGTGAATGCTTAACTTATTGGCATTCAAAAACATATTTTTGCAAGATCAGATTCTAAATTTAATGAAAAACTAATTTTCTTCTTTTCACATTTATTTTCCAAGTTTTTATCTTACCGTGAATACTTTTAATTTCTTGAACAAGTCGTAATGACCTCAAATTCCAATATATGTCACATATATATTTGTAATTTGTCAAAATAAAAATAAATCATTTAGAAAATTTTAATACCTCGAATACCATGAACGCGTTTAGAGAACGTAGCACCTCGAATAAAATGAGTGCGTTTAGAGAACGTAGCACCTCGTATATAATGAATGCGTTTAGAGAACGTAGCACCTCAAATGTAATGAGTGCGTTTAGAGAACGTAGTACCTCGAACATAATGAGTGCGTTTAGAGTATGTAATACCTCGAATATGGTTGTCTTTTCGAAAAGTACTTTTAATCAACGTATAACACTTCGAATCAAAACAGTTACTCTTGGTCAACATACTCAAAGATGACCAGTCTTTGACTAGTTACCAAGATAATATAAATACTTGTATTTAAAACAACCATTGGCGAAAAATAATTTTATTAATAACTTCGAATATATACTTGACACCTCATTAGAACCTCCATAGGACAATAGGGTAGGAAAGAGTGTGTTGATTATTCAAAAAAGTCTTAAAAAGACAAAATAATTCCCAATATAGCTCTAAATATTATACATTCCAAGGATGTTGAAGTATCCTTCCCTGCTCATTACAAAGGCGATACGTACCCAGCTTTATTTTTTCTATCACGATATAAGGACCATCCTAAATTCGGTGCCATCTTTCCAAATCGTTTGTCCTTTGTATGAAGAAAACTTTCCTTAAAACTTCGTCACCTACTATAAAATTCCTTCTTCTCACCTTTGAATTGTAGCGACTCCTCATCAAATTTTGATAATGAGTTATATCCAAATATGCTATAACTCTTTTCACTTCCATCAAGTCCATGTCTGTTCTTTTTACCTCTTCATTCACCTCTTTGGAATAGTAAAGTACTCTATAAGAAGGTAAAGTAGATTCTGCAGGATTAACAACATCCATACCATACACCAAGGAAAAAGGTGCTTCTTGAGTAGCCTCTTTAGGAGTTGTACGATAAGCCCACAACACTCATTGCAAATAGTTAGGCCATTTCCCTGCATCACCTATTAAAGTTTTCTTCAAACCTTCCAAAGTAGATTTATTAGTCACTTCAACTTGACCATTATCTTGGGGATGAAAATGTGTAGAAAAATATTGTGTTATTCCCCTCGAAGCGCAAAAAGAGTCATTTCTCTATTGTTGAATTGAGGACTATTATCTATGGTTATTTTCCGAGGCAGTTCAAAGCGACAACATATATTATTCACAATGAAATTAACAACATCCTTGGCTTTTGTACCAAATAATGATTCAGCTTCATCCCACTTCAAAGATTAATCTACTACTACTATAATCATATGACATCCTCTAGAATGTCCTCTAGAGGGCATCTGCAATGGCACTACCAAATCTATTTCCCATCTATAAAAAAAGATAGCTTCAGATATGGAAATGAGCGGTACTGCTGGTTTGTGAATAGAATTGGCAAAGTGTTGACAAATACCACAGATTCGAACTAAGATGTTAACATCAATCACAATTGAAGCCCAATAATAACCTAACAACGAAAACCAACACGTCAAAGACTTGAAACCAAAGTGAGATGAATATTAATATTACACACTTTCACGAACATACAATATTTTAATTATACAATTATATCATGCAAGATTGTTAAACCTATTACACATGTCAGCAAAATCTGTTGGTAGTTAGTCCGACTTATACAAATAACAAGTCATGACATAAAAGTATAAAATTATCAACGAATAAATTAGAAATATAAAAAACTTGGGTGATATATTTGGTCATTAAAACATCCAAAAATTTAAATATTTGAATTGTTTACATGTGACTTATACATAATACAGCCTTCCATGAATAGTAGTTCACGATTGTTAATCTATTAAAATAGTTTACAAGCTTAAAATATTTAAAAATTCAAAAGTTTTTTATTTTTTTAAAACTAAAAATATATATGTGATAATGATTTACAATTAATTATTTTATTTAAATATTTTACTTAGTACGGATACTGAGTAAACAAATCTAACTTACTAACTTAAATTGTGGTATGCATGAACCATAACCCATTGCGGTAACTCTGAA
Source organism: Limnanthes douglasii subsp. nivea (assembly GCA_036936605.1). Lineage (NCBI taxonomy): Eukaryota > Viridiplantae > Streptophyta > Magnoliopsida > Brassicales > Limnanthaceae > Limnanthes > Limnanthes douglasii. The sequence continues at coordinate 193,265,818 of JAUPFV010000003.1, read as the reverse complement.
TAGGCTAAACTGATATCTCTGCTTTAAGATCGATAATATTAACCTATTATTATATGATTTTCCAAATTTAATTTAACTCGGTTCTTTTAATTTTAAATCAATAATTTTATAATGGTTAAGATAAATCTAATTAATATATATGGACTCATTCCAAACATACTCCTCTAACATTAGAGCGTGTACAATCGTCGTTTTAAAATTTACATATTATTGATGTCAATCGGAAAAGAAATGATGTCTACCTATTTTTTAGTTAACCGTTTGATTTTAATTAAATCATATTTTTTAAAGTACCATTTAAATAATAATTTTCATTTTATTCCTTTATATCTTTCAAAATAATTTTTAATTAATAAAATTTATTTTTATAAAATAATTGATTTTATTTTTAATATGTTTAAGATATTTTTTTAAACAATATATAATAAAATATCTTTTAATATTTTTAATAAAATAATTAGTTTATATTATAAATTATGTTTGATACAAATTTGATTTTATTTCCATATAATTTTAACATAGAAAACTTGATCTTATTTCCATATATTTTCAAAAGTATCTTTTATATAAAAAAAAATTGATCTTATTTCCATAACAAATTTGATTTTAGCTTTATATATCTTTTAAATTATTTATTAAATATTAAATTCTATTTTGTTATATCTTATTTTTTATATATCTTTTTAAAATAATATTTTAAGATTTATTTTAATTTTTATAAAAAAAATTATTTTATTTTTGCTAACAAACAAAAAAATGAAAAAAAAAAAACAAAAAAAATTATTAAAAAAAAGAAAAAAAAATTGATTACGTGGCTTTGTCAAGTCACTCTGATGATTTAACAAATGTATTAATTTTATTTAGTCCTTTTTAGTTAACAAGTGATTTAACATGTTCACTGTAGTGATTTTAGAAACTTGTTAACAAACATATGGTTTATGTATGGTTATCATATCCACTATACGTATCCTTAGTTTCTAAAGTCATTAGAAACATATTATCAAAATGTAGAGCATACAACATGACTTGAGCATGATGATCAATAAACAAGTGAAGTATCCATATTACTTCATATGTTTTGTCTCACATATTTTGTTATTCTTGCTTTGCAGAAGATTAAGAAATATAAATTTATTTTTTATGATACGAAGAAACCGAAGAACCATGATCCAATATAAAAAACTAACTATGGACTTTCTACTATTAAGATAAAAAAACATTATTCAACATCATAAGAAACAAGTTTAACTTGGTTAACTAAAAATTTAAATTTAGCATAAGATGTTATTATGTTGAAGAGACTATCATGCAACGTGATATTTCCATATGTGAATACTTTTTTGATATATTGAATACAACCACTTGTGAGACATTGCAGTAACTAACAAAATAAATTAAAACTAAAAAACTTTATTTATCTAATAAAGATAAAATACTAAAGATAACCAACCAAACTTTCAAACTAAGTCAAATCTATATAATATAGAGTAGTTCTAGCCTTGCTAAAGTGCGAGTATAAAGATTGTGAATGCACAAAAATTTACAATAACTCATTTTGATGTTTTCAAGTAATTCTAAGGTGTAGTTATACTAAGCGGTAGTAAAACATTATAGATGTATTATACTTCCAAACCTAAGAAAATAAGAAGATCTTATTAGTTTTATCATATGAAATAGTGATTTCACGAGGACCCGTGACTATAATATCATCACTCCATATTAAAAGATAACTAAAAATTTCATAATTTGTATTTAGGTAGATAATAGAAAACTAACACAAAAAAGAGTTTGTAAATCTCTTATACCAAGTTGGGAGCTTGTTTAATACCTTACCAAAAATTTTGAAGTTTGCAAATTTGAATATGTTGGATCTTCAAATCCCGCGGATGAACCATATATAAATAATTTTTCAAGCAACCATATAAGAATATAATATTTGCACTCAATTAGTTTAATTTTAAATTTATAGAAAAAATATTAGAGTAATGATTAATCACAATGTAAACTGTCTAATTTGAAACAAACATTTTTCCTCATAATCAAGACATATGTGATTAAAATATTTTGCATCTAAAATTATGATATTTTCACAAAACTACTCTACCCATGTCCATCATGTACCATGTGTTATGGTGGTATAAAGAAAATAAAATTATATTGTACAACAAGAAGTCAAACAATAATGTTAATGCTTTCTTATATCAAAATATCATATTAATATTGATTTATAGTAGATAATATACATTGTTTTTAGTTACCATGTTTCATCTATTCACCACATGATCAGTATTCCGATAAGTTCATTCATGAAGCAAGTGAAAAAGTAAGCACAAATCATAGTCGTTATTATGTAAATATTTGATTTAATAACTATTAACACAACATCCTCATTATTTATAGTATAATTAACAGTTTATAATGCATATTGCACAAAAGAATCTAGAGTTGAGTGCCATAAATATATCTCAATATATGAAGAACAAATCTATAGTGGAAAAAAGTAGGACTAGTAAGAAACTGAAAACCATAAAAAAAACATGGGCCATATTCGATCGAGTATAATATCAAAAGGGGCAACAAAATAATATATACTTTTATTAAACGATAAAGCGTAAACTTTTACTAGTTTCCAACCACTACATTCAAATGACACAAAACACATGTAAGCACTAAAAAATTTAAACATGGCATGCATATATGTCCCAAACGAGAATTTCAGAGATAAAATGAAGACGATAAATGACTCAAATGAAACAAGACAACACTAGAGGCCGTAACATTAGTACTATGAGTTCTTTCAAAACATAAAGTTCCCTTATTGTATGGCCTATCTCAAGCATCCTTTGATTATGTTGATCATGTATAACACATTCAGAATTAGAAAACAAGGCCCAATGACCAGATATACATAAATGACTAACCAAAACAAAATTCAGACGATAAATGATTTAAACAAAATGAAGATCAATTAACACTAAAGACAACAATATTAGTCATTATGAGTTCCTCCAAAGCATAGATTTTCCTCATTCTACGATATATCTTGGTCATCATCTGAGTACGATGATCATATATAACACATGCATGATTAAATAATAAGACTTAATGACCATATTTACACAATTGATTGGCAAAAGCAAGATTCAAAGCAAGGCTATGAACATAGTAAATATCAATAAGGGATATGTGAGGGGTATCAATGGAGCCAACAACCTCTACGGAAATTGATTTAATACTGGAAATTAAAAGAAATATAGGGGAAATAAGAGACAACAAAACAAAATATGGCATGCAAGGTCACATAAGATGAGAAGCACCAAAATCAAAAATGCATAAGGAGGAAGGAATACATGAAGTAGAATACGAGGAAAAACCTGAGTGGAATATGGATGTAGACATGGGAGCAAGTTTAGAAATGAGATACCTCATATAGTACTCAAACATTTGAGGGTCTAATGCAGCGAGCGGCGTAAAGCTATCAATATCTTATAATGATACAGCAATAGTAGTGAACTGTGGTGGACGAAATAGTGGATAAAACAGACGATGGAGGCGTTTTTGTTATTAAAAAGGTTGTTGTTGGAAAGCTTGTTAAATTTTTTTCTTTCAAAAATGGAAATTGAAACTTCCAATTATTATTATATTCACAGAAACCATACACGTCATATTCTACCTTTACTTTTTTTCAAGACTAATTTCGAGCGGGAGATTGTTGTTAGACAACTAACACAACAACAAAACTAGTCACTTTTGACCCCTTGTCAGTTTGAGGTTTGATTCGAGTCTCCTCTGTAATAATCTCATAAACTACCAAATTAATAGTGGAAAATGAGACCTATGAAGAATTTTTCCAAGCGATCCTTCTAAGTCACAACGTAGAGCCATAAAAAATATTGCACCAATATTTACTCTCTTTTCTCGACAAGATAATGTTTGAACACCTTCAAATCTGCACACACTATATGGGCTAATTTAACCCATATATAAAACATAAGAACATTAAAATCAGAAATACGCATATCATTATGTTATAGATAACGATTATTATACTATAGCTAGTATTACTTAACAAATTTGTACTGAGTATACAGTCTCTTCAAATGATCTCAAAATTCTTTCATTATTTCACACTTAACTAATTAAATACCAATCTATGGGGTACATAGTTATTAATTTAGGTGATAACCTTAACAATATTAGTTTTCCATATATCAAACAATAAAGAATAATTCTCACTACTAGTGTTATCATTAGTTGGAATTTTGTGCATGAGACATATCCTCACATATGTTTGCCATGAATAAATTTTTTCATGATATAGATCCAGTAGGAAAAGTTCTTCTTATTAACATGGATACCAATAAGTGTAAAAGATCACATTTTCAAGTCATAATAACAATTGGAAGTAACAAATACCAATCCAATTAATCCTAACAAACAAACCACCAACAGTCTTGAAAAAAATCAAACAATCAAACATAACCAAATAATTAAACTGAACCTAACAAGTGAACATCCAAGAATTTCAAACACAATTCAGCAAAGTAAAATATCAAACAAATGAGAAAATACAAACTCAGCGGGATCACATACTAAGTCAAACAAGAATAAACATAAGAAAACTAGGTATATTAACTATAAAAGTGTGTTTTACAAAGATTATACATCATAAGTTTCTAACATAATAACCTAATAAGCTAATGACAAAATGGCTAGCGGGATATAATGATAACATTAAACATATACCTTTTTAAACAAATGTAGTTTGATTCTCTGACACTATAAAAAATTTGTTTATGAAAATGTCGACATAAATATTGATTCTGAGATGATGTCTCAGAATCATGATATGATTTTGAAAAAAATTTAATAAATGTTTGCTGGATGATTTAATTTTTATGCCTAAGATGATTAATTTTCAAATTAAGTTATACTACAAAACCTTATCTTTAAGGTTGTTAAACGTTTATTCCCATCTATGTTTTTTAATTCAAAACTCTGTAATAAGTCTCTATATTAAGACTATGTGATTTTAGGTTTGAATCTTTGAAGGTATGTTGTTGAAAGCCCGATCTTAAATAAAATAGTGTGTTTTGGTGTAATAATTTATTTACCAAAACACACCGTTTAGACTTAGGATTAACTAAGCTAGAAGCCTTAATGGTAACACTTCTCATTGTATTTTAATTCAATATATTTTTCTCCTTTCTCTGAAGCCATTCTTTTTTCTTAAACAATCTCATTTTTTCAAATATGTAGCTAGTTTTTTTAAACAAGGTTATATTATCGACTTTCTCGCTCAACCAAATAGGAAAAATCTTGAGTCTGAGTTGGTTTTAGAGAAATAAGAAGCACGATTGGGATAGAGTTTATGCGCGAACATTACTATTTGATTATGAGAATGAACGTATCTAATTTTGACATTCATTTAAACAACTTTGTCCCAAATGAAATACAAATCCAACTAGATATGATTCATTCGAGTATAAGATACTGGATTAGTTAGAATAGATCAAAACTAAATGAGTTCAAACTAGATGAGTTCACCCAACAAGTTGGAAAGAACGTGATATTCCAATTCAATACTCAATCGGGATATTATGTTCCATTTTTTTAGAAGAATATGAGACCAAAGTGTCCCAAAAAACATACAATGATAACAAAAAATCATTAGGTGATGCAAAATAATCATAATTAGTGAAGTCTGTGAATAAAAATGGGAACACAATTGGATATGCAGACCCGAAAGAGATTTCTAGAATAAATATGTTAAGACTCATTTTACATTTTGTCAATATAGTGTAGTTCGGCATTGCTAAAACTGAGTGGGTTTGTTAGAAGTGAAAGAAATATCAGCTCATGTATGAAATAGATACTATAAGGCTCCTGATACGCTGCGATATCTTGTAGGATGCATAAGAAGATATCCATTAGAGATGAAGAGAGGTGGACCAACACACATTGAAGTGAGATATCGATTGATGTTGGAAAAAATATCTTTCTTGAGTAAGTCATTATTGTGTTTTGCTAAAATAACCCATGTTTGTTAATACAAAAGTAGAGTGTAAGTTGTGAATGAACCTATATAAGTATACTAGTCGATTACGTGTAAGTATAATTTCATAAATATAGATAAGCATGATGAGTATGATATTTCTCGAAACTCTAAAAAAATATAAAGTCTTCTATATTTGAATTTATGAAACCCCACTGAACTAGGGTGTCCCATAGTTTAGAATACCAAGATTTAGGTGTTTGTTTTAGTGAATAGAGTGACTTGTGTAGTAGAAAAACATAAGATGGTTTTATAAGATCCTCAAACCCTTCATGTGAAGACATATAGATCTTTTTAGTGATAACATAATTTAAAAATACATTATTTACGCCAAGGTGTCTAATATTCCATCTTTTAGACACTATAAGGGTTAGAAATAACCTAATAGTAGAAGATTTTATCATTGGACTAAAGGTTTTAGAGAAGTATATTCACAGAGTCTCGTGAACACCCTTAACAACTACCATGGCCTTCTAGCGCTGCATATAACCATCTGGGCTGTATTTAATTTTTTACACCCATTTACACCAAAAAAATATTCATTGTATAATCTCAGGGAACTAAGAACCAAATTTGATTCTAAATTAAAATATTATACTTAGCCATCACTTCTTGGAGCCAATTAGGAGTATTAGCAGCCTCATAGTATATGTTATAGATTCTTTAGGAAACCTGTAAAACCTTTTATTGATGTGAATTGAGTAGAGTTGTTATCTGTGTAGCAGCGTTAGGACTGAAAATAGTGATATCTATGATTAGGGTGTGTAGAGTGTGTAGGAGGGACCGACTCTGTAGTAGCAAGAATGATACGTGTTTAGGAAGGGTGTTTTGAAACATGATATGTGGTAATGTGGGTGGTAGTCTACTTTTGAATATGTTGTTTATCTTGAGTAGATACTAATGTATTATGAATGAATGACTGGGTTTGGGTAGTATGTCTGATAGAGTTTTGGTCTGTGTTAGGGTGTCTCTCTATGTGACAATGGGTTGTTCAACAAACTCAGAAGGTAAGTTGTAAGGGGAACCTAAGGCTAATCTTGCTAGAGGAGAACTACCACTTGTAACTAGTTGTCCAAGAAGATTAGGTAACCAGGAAAAAATAATATGATTTCAAGAGACTTAGTGTTTAGGAAGCCTACAGAATAAAGAAACTCACACTTATTGAATATGACATATCTGGATATATAAATTTTGTAATAGAAGTAAGACACTTATAACCTTCATGCGTGTCATTATAGCATAGGAAAATATATTTAGTTGAGACGTATTGGAACTTATGGGGTTACTAAGTTATTAAGAATTGAAAACATGCACAATAAAAGGTCTTTAGAAAAAGATAATTATAATTTATATTGTATAGATTTTTCTACGGGTAACATTATTTATAATTGTGGTGGTAATTTGTTTATTATATATGTGGTTGTTAAATAAAATCATAGCTATAACTTGTACGACAGCTTAGATTGAGTCAAAAATGTAAGACATATCTCAACAAAAGACATGATTTTCTAAAGTAACATCCCTGATTCCTTAGCTCTCAGGACAAAATACTTGAATTCTTCTCTTGAGTCAAACTAAAAGACTTTTATTTTTTTTATCAAATTGGTTTTTAACAAAAGTTGTGAAATGTTTGAAAGCTGAAAAAACTTCTGTTTTTATTTTAACGGATAAAGCCAGATGTATTTGGTATAAGCATAAATGAAAAGTATATAATATCTAAAACCTGAATTTGATTTTATAGGTGAAAGACCCCAAAGTTGATAGTAAATTAAGTCTAGATGAAGGACCCCGACCATTTCATTACTTGAAACGTTAGATAGATTAAATTTGTTTTGAAAAAGAGAAATGACTCTTCTATAAGGGTGGCCAACTTCCATTTAGAGCTTTCAAGTCTTCCTATAGGAAGTATCTTGCTTGTAGCTTTGTCCTTCATAAAACAAGTGTAACTATGAAATTTAATGTAAATAGGACAATGCAACGTAAGTTGATAAACAAAGAGTATGTTCCTTTTTATTCTGGGCACATATAACATATATTTGAAGTTAATTATTTCAGTTGTTGGTGCAGTAAAGTTTTAGTGTCCGAGATGTTTAATATATAGTTTCTCACCATTTCCTACTTTGATAATCTTCTTGCCACTATGGTGAGGCTTTTGGCTCATAAGGCTATGATTATTGTGTCATGGTGTCTAGAACCACTATCAACATACCAGTTAATGTCTCCACCTTGCATATAAGTAGCTATGAAATATCATTATTCTAATTCGTTTATATGTTTGTTATTAGGTATTGAGCCCATGTAAGTATGATTATCCGTAAAATTACAGTAGGCTCCAGAGTGGCTATACTTTCCACAGATTTAGTAGGTAGTCTTGAAGGTATATATACCACATCTACCGCCTATGAAGTTACTCCTTTATCTATGGTTTTTTTAGTAATTTTTAGGATATATATTTATGCATCTATATCCCCTTCTTTGTCCTCTAAGATGGCTATTTTCAGACTTTTTGGATTGTTGTTATTTGATGTTATGTTTTGTGTCTTGTTGGCAGTATAGTTGGTTGAAACAAGGCTAAGATTAACCATTGCATATTGTAGTTTGTTTAACTGCTCCAGTATGGTCTCAAAGGTTAAGAGAGTGGCTTGTAGGTCTCACACTTATATCACTAGATCATATATTGGGATAAATTAGCCTATTATGGTTAGATTATTAGCAATAGGCTTCGTCTTAATTATGTATACCTCAATTGCAGAGTTACCTTACATGGTTCGTTCGAATTCAAACTTATAATAGGCTATTCTAGAACTTGCTTAAGAGCTAGATAATCTGATAAAATCATCAACGAGCCCTTTAAAGCTTTCCTCCTCTATTAGTTGGGTTGCTACTCCAGGGGTCATAATATTATAGAGTCAGCCCAACGTTAGTTGATTTTTAGCAATCCCTATTCATAGTCATGATTTTCATTAATATTTTCTTTTATTCCATGAGTTAACTTTGGAGACCATGGCTTATCGCCACTAGTAAATCATCCAATTTTGTTTCCTTTAATTACTAATAAAACCATTGTCTTCCAAAGTAGAGAATTGTTTATGTCTAACATGATGTTGTTAGAGGTGTTGATCTCGTGCATATGTAAGTATTTATGATTCACGAGAGGTTCAACAGAGGGTCATCTAATGCTCAGGGTTGGTGATTCAAGTTTGACCATTAAATGATAGCCGCTTTGATGCTAAGTTGAGTACAATATAAATGGAGAATAAATTTTTACTATTAAACCTTATCTTTAAGGTTGTAATACAAATATTTTCATCTATACTTTTAATTCAATAATCTGTAATAATGCTATGTAATAAGACTGTATGGCTTTTGCCTTGAATATTTGAAGGTCCGTCAATGAAGGCATGATGTTAAATGAAACTGTATTTTGGTATAATGGTTGATTTTCCAAATAACACCGTTTATAGTTAGTCTTAGCTAAGCTGGAAGCTTTAATTGTCACACACTTCTCACTGTCTTACACTTCAACATCTTCTTCTCCTTTCTCTCTAGCCATTTCTTCTTCTTCCATTAGAAAACCATTTTTTTTTTCAAAGTTGTAATTGGTTTATTAAGTGATTATATATTATTGACTATGGCTAGAAATAACCCATAAACTTGCACATCGATCCGATAAATTAAAATCTTAGTTCAGATTTCCATAAGAGTTTAGTTATTATTTTTTATATTCTATTTCTTGTTGCATTCAATTAAATTTGAATTAGTTTCTTGTATTCTAAAAATGCATATAAACATGGAATTAACTTCCATCTAAATTTAAATACAGTATAAACTTTTATTGTGGCCCCAAGCACATGTTTTGACACAACCAGTACAACAAGCATGGAACATTCGACACCTCACTGTTATAATTCAAATCCCTAACCAATTCCATGCTAGTTTTAGATCGTCCCCGAGTTTCACCTATTCTATTTTGATTTGATTTTACACCAATCAGAAACTTCCTCCCATTTTGAATTTCCCTGCATAAGTTTTTATTACAATCCAACTAAATGAATCATCATAAGAGGGAAATATGCAAACGTTGTAGCATAGGTTGTAGCATAGGTTCAATGAATACTTCAAGCCAATTTTATGTGTGGTAAGACTAAATCATATTGCATGATGTATTTCACGATACATAGACATCATGCTACATTCTGATCGTGCTAACACATATACGTTTCAACCACGTAACATATTGTACCGTGTCATAGCACATGACATGGACCAAATAGCACAACGACAATCATAGTTTCCAGCAACCATATGTGAAATCTTTCAAAGACTTAAAATTTTAGAAGTATTATCGCAAGGAAGAACTAAAATCTTCGCGAAGACTTAGAAAACACATGGAGCTATACTTTATGGGCATGTCACCATTACAATGAACATGGTTCGTTTCGACCAACTAGGGCCATAACTACTTCCCACAAATCTATATATTTGTTCGCAACATGCAAAACACGAATAAAATTTGAGATATTAACAAAGTTTAGTTGATTCCAAAAATCATCATCTTAAGTTTTAATAATACGTAATTAAATCCAAACTATTTATCTTTCTCTCTTTCAATCCAAAAAAATGGCCACTTTCATTTAATTTTTCCAACATTCAATAAAAGTATATATCATCATGATTGTTGAGACGATAATGTCAGAAATAAAATTTATCAATCAAAATTGAATCCAGTTTTACCATTTTGATTGTGTTAACTATATAAGATATCAAGACAAACTTAAATTATTTCTTACCACTAAGGTAAACTCTAAGGATACCACCAAATAAAAGAAGATAGAATGATACATGGAGAAGATGATATCATATGTCGAGGATAAATATTCAACTGATGTTCATAAACGGTAAAACAATGACTCATAGTATTGTCCTTTGTATACAATATATTAATAAGAATCTTATATTAGTCAGCCTTTAGGAAATATTGGTGTGTCGTCCATATATAAACCATAAAAACTAATTTTAATAAATTTGGATACCTTTGTTGGTAAATCTTACTCATTCAACATAATGGTTGGACTATGTACCAATGCTGATGCATACTCTTATATTTATTATTGTGTGCCAAATAATTATATGTTACAAAATCACATACGCACAATGTTAGATCATAGTACGAAAAAATAATAATTAAAAATGACTTATCAAAATATATTCATACGATAAATATAAATTTTATGTAGAATAAAAATGGTTTAAAGTCTTTATAAATTTTTCTGACTTAATACAAAATGATCTATGTGATTCAAGTGGTGTCCTAACGTGCGGCAGTACAATTTACTTTCTCATATCACATATAATAAATCTATATATACCTATTAATTGGGCACTAAAATTAAAATCTTATATAGTGATAGATATGTTGAATATTTTCACATGATTTTCTATTTATGTGAAGGGCATGAGATACTTCACCATTCTTCATCTCCATTTACACCGCACAAAAATGGATTATGTAAACATAAAAAAGAATACTAGCTGAAATATAAAATATCAGGTTAATTAAATTTGTATTGTATATAGACTTGTCGAGTGAAATCATATTAATGACCTGTCATATTATAATTTGAATCATTTAAAATATATATATTTATATATGTGTTGTGTAAAATAAGAGGACTAAATTGTTATTGAGAGTGTGGCGTTTATTTTGTTTCCAATAATATATATGAAAACAATTTAAACTAGGACAACTATAAAGTGTCTTATTGTTGGTTATACACCAAATTGGAACTTTTATCGACAATTAGTCTTGGAGTTTGAGTTGTGTTTGAATGTAGAAAAATAAAGTTTCGAATTGACTTTATGAATAAAATTAAAAGACTCAAATAAATAATTTAAAACATTTAAAACAATTATGAGCATAAAATGTTATTAACTATAACATGAGCGTGATTTCTTAATATTTATTAAATGGATGTTAAAACAACACTCCTAAATAGATATATAAATGATTAGATCTGCACGGACCAACTCGAGAGATTCACGTATCCAAATAATAAATCAAGAGTATTTAGACTTGTTAAGTCATTATATTGTTTAAAACAAGCACGCTAGAAATTCAATAAAAAAATGAATATGCCCTTATATATGATGGTTTTCGGTACAACAATATGGGTAACTGTTTTTACATTTAAACGTTTTTCGTAATATTGTAATCATGTGTGCCTATACATAGGTGATTAAGTTATTGAAGTTAAATATATAAGGAGAATTACAGAAATAAAAAGATTTTATGCCTATTACTTTCAAAATAAAAAATATTTAAGAACTATATATATTATTCCCAAAATAAAACTGATTCAAAATATTTAAGATATATTAATATGACAATTTTGTTTTAGAAGTTGTACTTGAAATTTTTAATCATCTTAAAATCAATAAGACAAATACACCACTTGATCTAAATTTAAAACTTAGCTTTCTATACTCAACTTCCTATACTAGGATAAATACTGATTTTTGGTTAATAAATTGAGTATAATTACTAGCAATCCAAGTATGTATTATTGAAATAATATGAGGTTTTATGAAAGATGAAAAAAGAAAGATCATGTGTCTATAATATTTAATTTTAGGATATTTGAAGGGTATACATACGTAAAGTAGATAACTAGCATAACCTATAAAAACAATCAACTACAAGGTGGATATGTACATTCGTAGGTGGTGTTGTTTTTTGCCACAAATTTGTATATCCAATTTGATTATGGAGTCAGATTTCATAATGTTAGCAGCAACACGAAAGTAAATTGAATGATCAAGAGATCTATTGTTAGAAAAGTCATTAAATTCTAAGAGAAAAAATAACGATCTAAATATATGGTGATACTAAGGAAACTTTAGTAGATCTTGAAAAACAATGTATAATATAAAATATTAACAGTTTATTCTAACATACTAGTTCATAAAATAGTTGATTCAGTATGAAATCATATTGGTCTCATACATAGTTTCTAGTGAAAGGTTCCTAGATCCGCTTACCAAACTAGTATCTCGAGAATTGATAAATTCAACATCTATAAGTATTGGACTAAAATATTAAAATTAGAAGTGGTGATGGTAAAATATCTATTATGCACAATTATGGGAAAAACCTTTAACTGATGGATATTAATTGTTTTTGTAAAAATTTGCGAGAGGAAAGAGAATTGTGCTTATATTAAATATCTTTGGAAAACGTTCAACCCTCTTAATGATGTTGGTTGGGGTATTTATAGTGTTTTTCCCTGACCTATGGGTCGTGTGGGTCGAACCTTATAGTAAGGTCATTCATATGAGCCCCCAGACCCAAAAAAATGAGCTACAAGGCACATAGGTGAGTGATTGTTCCACTCAAGCTACTATTCATCCACTGTCTTTTATTTGGTCTGTCCGAAATGCCCTTTGGATATTATAATAATTAATGGATATATGCTTCCAATAATATTTGAACTGATCATATAACCCCCACAGATTTTTCAAAATAACTTTGTAAGAGATAACCGTGTCAATAATATTCGGTCTGTCTTAAAGTGAATCTGAAGGGTCTACCAATCAGCTCAAAGATCGTGACTTTATTATTAGTCTTCTGTTATACGTGTCCGCTTCTAATTGGACCTACTAGTCGTTTTCTCCTAGGGACTTGCAGATATACTTATTAAATTAAGGGAACTATAGTTAATAGGCTTTAATTATTACCTAGCTGATTCACTTCCCCTAGGTGAAACACTCAAGTAGACTCTTTTATTATATAAGTATGCTTTTATACTGTTTCCATTTCTAGAGTAAGAAAAATTTCCAAATTTTAAATCGAGAGAGAGAGAGAGAGAGAGAGAGAGAGAGAAATAAAGTTAAAAATCTAATAAATGTTCAACTCCTCCAATACTTCCCAAGATTTTATGTTCACCGCAAGAATTGACTTAATCAAAGGAGGGTGACTCAACTTGTTTGAGTTAGACAGAGAGAAAAGAGAGGCCATAATCGCGGCCGGACTACCTGCCTCTCTTGGTGGATTGATCATTAAAGAGGTATCAGAACCGGACATGGGTGCATCTTCTTACAGACCAATAGTATTTTCCAAGAAAACTTCCTTTGCTCCATATTTAATAAATCTTGAACAACCAGAACCACCAGTTCAACTAAAGGAAAACCCTTTTCACTAAGCTAGATCCGTTACCAATCGCAAAACTTTATTCCCTTTAATTTCTATGGGGTCGGATATAGAGGAGAGCCTACCTCGAACGGTTACTAGGCTATCTAAAGCAAAAATTGCAACTCCAACTATCAATGAGGCAGAGAAACCCAAAGAAGGTCCTCCAAAGGTAAAGTCTCCAATACTGCCAAATTTGGATTCAAGCCCATCGACTCATCCCAACAAAACTTCTCATATTGAGAAAGAAGATATTGGGAACAAGTCGGTTGATCAAGCACCACAAATAATAGAGGATATGATGAAAGATATTGGGTAAAATACCCCATTAGAGACCTCTGGATATATTGGGACACTAGTACAGTTTGGGACAAGAAAAAGGTAGTAGCACAACATGATGATGAACCGCTTCCGGAGTGCCTTGTTGGGCGACTGGGGCTCATCTTCTCCAAGGTCAGTGTCAAGTACTTGTTATTACTTCAAAGAATTTATTATGTATATACCTACATTGTTGAGTTGGATAGAATAAGGAATAAATGGGGCTTTCCGGAGTCCATAAAGGTGAGAATTCCCATCCCTAATGAGACTCTGATGGACAGTAAAATCGGGGAGCTAGTGGTATACACCGAAGTGCTCAACTTGGGCCTTCGGTTCCCTTTGGACCCAGAGACAGTTATATACTTTCACTTAGTAGGGCTATGTCCGAGTCAATTAAGCCCTAATGTTTGGTATACATTATTATCCAACACCGTTGCTTCAAGACTTTCAAAGATCCCAATGCCTATGGAATAGTTTATTTTTGTGTCCGAGTTATGTCAAAACCATCATATGCATTTCTAGTATTTCAACATGGGGAATGATTACAAGGTGGTTGATGAGCTGCTAGAAGCTGACAAGCCTTAGAGAAATCGATTCCTCTACATCAGTGGTGCTTGGGAGAATGGTAAGAAAATTAGAAACAAGGTAAATCCAAGTTTGCTAACCAGATACTAGAAAAGCTCAGGTAAACATTTAATGATTCTATTCATTGTTAATTAATATTGATCTATACATCGGATAATGTTGATATTAAATTGTACATCGGATTTGTCTTTCAGTGTTTTCAAAGATGTTCTCAGAATATTTGGAAGATGGACAAACCACTTTTATAAAACTAAATCAATGGGCCACAGAAAATTGGGGAACTAGTTTCTACAATTGTTTCACTGCAACTAACATGGTAAGGGCTCATCTATGGAGAACAAGCTCAACCAGGGAGCTCTCATGGGAACAGTTTAGCATTCCTCTTAAAGCTGCTGAAATTTTCAAAAGGACTGGGGAAAAAGATGGTAAGCTCTATTTACCAGCTAGGAATAAGGCTCCTAGTTATCTCGATAAAATCAAGAAGAATAAGAAGAAAGGTGGAGACTCCTCTAAAGGCTTCCCAATGCGGGTAGTTTGGGATTTCCATGAGAGAGTGATACTGCGTTATTGGAGGTTGTTGGAGTAACAGTAGGTGAGACTAAAGGGCCACAACATTCTCCAAAAATCAAGAAGAATAAAAAGGGGCACAAGAGGCACTAAGAAGGTAGTGAAAACAGGGCAGAAAAGAAGAAGAAAGTGTCCATCTGTTCAGAGATCGTACTGCGATCAGAGGTCATCTCTCCAATTTTTCTTACAGAAGAACGAGTTCATGATGATCTTTCCTCTCCAATTTTTTCTACTGATGACCAACCTCATGTTGAAGGTGAGGTTAACCTGGATGATATAGGGAACTTGTACTTCAGTGAATTCGACGAAGAAGATTTTGACTGAACCTTCCCTCAATCAACCAACATAACAAATGCAGTGACTCGTGATGGTGAATATTTTGAAGTATCCGAAGAGTATGACACCTTGGGCTTTGCAGTCTTAGGATACATCAGGCCCATAGTTGACTTGGAAAGACAAGTCAGAGCTAAGATAAAAGATATCAGTTCCCTTCAAACTAAAAATCAAGGCATGAAGGTCTCCCTTGCGTCCGAACATAAACAAGTTAGCACTTTGGTAAAAAAAAAGAACAACTGAGTACTCATTTGGAACAAACTAAGGTCGGTCGAGAAAAAACACAAACTATTTATACGGACTACAAACTACCACTTCATAGTAAGGTAAAACCTTGAATGAAGCATTGGCTAAGGAGAAAGTTTCCAATGAACAAATCTCCAAAAAGAAGAAGGATTTGCAAGATATTCTCAAGAAAATGGATGATGAGATCACTCTTTGAAGGACATAAAAGCCCAAGATATAACTGCTTTTAAGAACGAGTATACTGAGTGGGTGTTGAAATCCATGGAATGAAGGGAAGAATATGTTAAAGCAGATATGGTCCTTTTTGTTCCACGAAACGTTTCCTATACGGTCTCTTGCAAAACTATGGGAGTTTGTGTCGGATGACGAAGTTCTCTTTCATACTTTAGCACAAATTCACAAATACAACATGACCTCGGATGATTCTGAATCTAATGAATGAGGAGGGCTCAAGTGATGATAAAGGAAGAAGGAAGAATGTAATATTGAGAAGAAAACTGAAGGGAACGAACCCTAAGGTTAATTATTTTTACTGTAATGGTATTCTGAACCGAAGTTCTTGGATTTTAATATCAGATTTTTTAAAACTCTAGTTGTACAAGTCCTTGTGGTTTATAAGGCATTTTATAATGTGGGTCGGATTATTTCATGATCCTACTCGTATTTCATGTTATTCCAACTTCCACTTAGTAATTTTCTCTTGTCTTATTCTATAATTCCATTAATATTCGAGTATAAAAAAATATTTTCTTTATAGAAACTAAACACTTAATCCATCTTATATTTATCTGATCCATACATAGACCATTTTTTAAAAGCAACAAGTGTTCAATAATCCTTTAATTTATCAGGTGTTTAATTAGTTACCACATCTGATCCACTCAAAGGTAATCCATTTGATGGCAACAAGCGTTTAATAAGCGTTTAATCCACCAAGTTTTTAATGCGTCTTTAATACTTCTGATCCACTGAAAGGTGATCCATTTGAGGGATACAAGTGTTTAATCATCCTTTAATCCATCTGGTGGTTAATGAGTCTTTAATACCTTTAGTCCACTCAAAATATAAAAAACAATTCTTAAAAAAAGAAAATGATATTATATTGATTGAAATCTGGGCACCTCGTTAAAACCTCCCCGCGCTACCAAGGTAGGAAAGAGTATGCCCCTACATATTTACATTGAAGTAAAGTAATGGAAATATTTGCAAGATATGATTACTCTAATTATAACTTAAGATTCTCAACAAATTGCCTTCTTTATCTTAGAGTTTGTATGTTCCTTGCTTGACTCTTTCATATACGATGTATGTTCCTTCCCAATTCGCAACTAACTTTTCGAATTTTTTTTACTTGGTGTACAAGAATACGTTTCTCAACACTTTGTCTCCAACTTGAAAATCTCTTCTTTTTACCTTAGAGGCAAACTTGATCATCATCAACCCTTGGTAGTGTGCAGTTCTAAAATGTGCCTTCACCCTCTTTTCTTCAACCAAATCCAACTGAGCCCTCATAGCTATCTCATTCTCTCTTTCAGAAGAATATTGAACCCTGAAGAAAGGAAGAGTTGCTTCTATAGGCGTAATTGCATCCATCCCATAAACTAAAGGAAATGAAGACTCTTATGTGGCTGTATGTGGAGTATTTCGGTATGCCGATAGTACTTCTTGCAAGTAACTGGGTCATTTTCCAGCAGCTCCTTTTAAATTATTTGTTAAACCTAATAGGAATTGTCTGATTCGCTACTTCAACTTGCCCATTGGCTTGGGAATGAAAAGGAGAATAAAAACAATGTTGAATCCTCTAGATGCAGAAAAAGTATCCATGTCCTAGTTATCAACTTAAGGTCCATTATCCATAGTGATACGTTTAAGAATTCCAAATCAGCAGCATATGTTGAATAGAATAAATTTAATAACTGCCTTAGAAGTTGCCACAATTATAATACGACAGCCCCCTGAAGACATTGGGTGGGGCCCAACCAGATCAAGTCCCCATCTATCAAATGGTATATGTTCATATATTGATTTCATGGGGATTGCTGGAACATGAATGGTATTTACATATCTTTGACAAGTATCACATCTCTTCACAAGATTTTTAGCATCTGCCATGATGGTACGCCAAAAATATCATGTTAGTATGACTCTTCCAGTTTAAACCTTATAACCATAATGTATTGGCCCTTCTTCATCATGCAATTCTTAGAGAACACTCTGGGACTCATTTAAGCTGAGGTATTATAGTAGAAGTTTGATGAAAGACTTCTTATAAAGTACCCCCTCAAAATAGGGAAAACATGAGCCTTATATTTCACTTTCTTAACCAAAGCCTTATTTGGAGGCGAAACTTCATTAGTAATAAACTCTTGGATTTCAGTCCTCCAGTGTTTAGAGGGTGCATCAGATTCGTGAAAAGTTTCTCCAACTTCAATTTTATATTCTGTAGTGTCATTTATAGAAGGACATTCTTGCATAAGAATCCATGGATATGCTTCAGAGTGGGCTATAGTGGCTAGGAATCTGCCTTGGTATTTTCCGATCTAGGGACATGCTCATATCTGACGCTTTTAAAGCCAATGGTGGCTTCCTTCAACACTCGTAAACATTTTATCAAGTGTTCTTTCATAGTTTCAGATTTCCCTTGAGTCTGATAAATAAACAATTGGGAATCACTTATTAGTTGGACTCTTTTATCCCCACATATATGAGCCAACTTTAACCCAGCTTTGGCTGCTTTATATTCTGACTCATTGTTGGATGCTCTGAAACCAAACATATAGATTGGTACACGGAATCACCATAAGGAGAAGTTAAGAAAATTCAAGCTCTACAGCCCATCGTACTAGACCCACCATCCGTTCAGACTACTCATTCATTTTTAAACTTAGTAACATTTGCTTCTTCACGAGGCCGTTTAGAATGGAATTTTACTATAAAATTAGCCACAGCTTGAGCTTTGACTATTGTTCGAGGCGCAAAATGAATGCCATAATATCCAAGTTCAAGTGACCACTTAGTTATTCTTTCCGATATGTCAGTCTTTTGTAGCATATTCTTTAAGGGAAAAGAAGTTCGAACTGTGACTGAATGTACTTGAAAATAAGGCCTCATCTTTCTAGCAGCTATCACCAATGTTAAAGCCATATTTTCCAAATTTAAATACCTCTTCTCAGCTTCTAACAAACTCTTGCTTATATGGTAAAACAAACGAGGGTAATTATCAACTTCTCGTACTAGTACTGCACTTATAGCATACTCTGATTCAGCCGGGTACATATAGAACCTTTCTTCATCAACAGGTTTGGAGAATGTCTTGGGTGAAGACAAGTAACTCTTAATTTCAAGGGAAGCTTGATCATAGTCATGAGACCAATTGAAAAATTGAGCACATTTATCTCATGATCTTGAAATAAACCGGTTTAAGGTTGTTAATCTTCCAATTAACCTATGGACTTCTTTAGTATTCCGAGGTGGATCCATAGCCAACAATGCATTCAACTGTTCTGGTTCAACTTGAATCTCTTTATAACTTATTATATAGCCCAAACGATTACCTGATTGGACTCCATATGTGCACTTATCTGGGGTTTAATTTCAGATTGATAGCCTCTAAGTTGGAGAAAGTTTCCTGGAGATCAGAGATATGATCCTTTTTTCTAGGACTCTTGACCATCATATCATCAATATAGACTTCCATATTTCTTCCGATCTGATAAGCAAAGACCTTATTCACCAACCGTTGGTAAGTGACCCCAACATTCTTCAACCCAAAAGTCATACCTTGTAACAATGAAGCCCCATATTAGTGATGAATGTGGTATGATCTTGATCATCAAGATTCATTTGTATTTGATTATACCCACAGAAATCATCCATGAAAGAAAACAACTTATTCCCTTATATATGGTCCACAAGCTGATCTATCTGGGGCACTGGGAAAAGATAATTAGGGCAAGCTCTATTGAGGTCTGTGAAGTCAATGCAGATACCCCATTTTCCATTATTTTATTGACCAAAATAGGATTAGTTGTCCAAATGGGGTATTAAGACGCTTTGATATACCCCATCTTGGTCAACCGATCTACTTCATGGATAATTGCGTCGGATTTTTCTTTTGAAAATATCTTCTTCTTTGCACCACTGGCCCAACATCAGATCGAATAGGTAGTCTGTGACTAATCATTGTAGCTGGTACTCCAGTTACATCCTCATTACATGATGCAAACACGTGTAAATCATTATATATAAAAGTTAACAATTTGTCGTTTACCTTTAAATATAGTTTAGATCCGACCCGGACACTTTCACCTTCTGCCAAGTAATAACTTTCTACTTCTTCCACTGGGATTACTGCACTAGGATCCCCCTCATACAATCTATCTTGTTTTGGTTGACATAAGGATCCACTGATTGTTATCCTTTGTTAATATTCACTACTTCTAGTGATTTTGAAGCAAGAGTAGAGACATAACATTCACGAGCTATGTTTTGGCTACTTCAGACGACACCTACATGCCCTCTCACAACATATTTTAAACACTAACGGACACTAGAAGTTGCTGCATGCATCCTGGATAGCCAAGACCTAGCATATAGCATTCGGACAATCAACTACAACAAATAAAACTCTTACTAACGTCTTGAATGGCCCTTTGTCCATAAAATCGCTTCTTCAAGTTCCCCAACTACATCAGTCTACTTCTAGTAAACCTCACTATGGTCCTATTCGAACGCTGGATAATTGAGTTATTCATTATTTGGTTGTAAGTCGATAGGAACAATATGTTTGTCGAGCTGCAGTATCAATTAAAATTCTTTGTATATCATTTCCTCCAATAGTTGCCCCTATTACCACAACATCTTCATGTGGCCCAACAATATCTCTTAAATCATCTTCATCAAAGAAAATGAATGGAGGAGGGCTTTGATAAAGATGTGTAGACATTTTTTCCCTTTATCTGAGTTGTTAGGCTATTGACAGATATCTTCCTTGAACAACTTGATGGCGTCGTCACAGTATCTCCCCCAAAAATTGTAAGGGATTCAAAAACGTTATGCAGTTCGGATACTGTGGAAACCTTTTATGTAATCACTCCAACTTGATTATGATCCGGAAAAGGATCTAGATATTCCGAATCCACATCAAATATTTCTATAATTACCATAGCATCTTTTTGTCTAGATGGTCCTATATTTTGTCCTTGGCCGGTTGGTGATGCAGCTCAGAATGTGTTTGCATTAGATTGGGTGTTGACTGGCCTATTCCCTTCATCTTATTTTTAACAAAAGCTGATAATTTCGCTCTCTCAATTAAGTTATGAACTTCTTGTTTTAGAGCAATATAGTCTTGGGTATCATGACCCACATCATTGTGGTATTTATTAAAATGAGCGTTTCGAGTCTCTCTAGGAGACTAAGTTGGTGTCGATCTTCTAAAGTGAATATTATTCTTTGTTTTATTGTAAATGGTCGTCACACTCTCCCCTAGCTCGGCAAACCATTCAGGCTGAACCTATAGACCTCTCTTGGGTTTAGACTGTTGGGATTGACTTGATTTATTATGTCTTGGATGATGTAACCCTTGTCGGGAACTTTAGGCTTGTAATAAACTGTGGCATGAGATTGAGTACTAGCTTATGGTATTAGTCTTGTTTTAGCAGACTTATTTTGGCGTGGTATTCTAGACGTCTTAGTCTCTTCTAATGTAACATGTTTTCCGATCTGATTTAATAGCCCGCCCCAAGTCATGGCTTTTTTCTGGGTTACTGAATCAACTAATTCACTCAGGTTTAAACGTTACCTTAGTGAAGCAATTGCCACTTTTTCAAAACAATCAGACAACCCATTTTTCGTATTCATAAAACGACTTATGTATTCTTTCAAATATTTATTCAATTCTTGGGAAAAATGGATAATAGTGTCACCATTCCCTTTAAGTTCTTTACTCCCCAAAAACTGTCTCCGATATATCATCTTTATTGATCCATGTGGCAAACTATTATACCACTTTAAAGCACTTACTTTGAAAGTTTATGGGAATGCCGGCCATAAACGTTTATCATCATCATTAAAATTTACTATAAAATTCTTGAATTGCTCGAGATGATTATCAGGGTCTTTACTCCCATCATATTTCTCCATCTTGGAACTGTATCTTAATCATGAGTGGAAAATATACCTGGTTTGGAATGGGTAGCAAACTTATCACTTAGTAGATGATCAATACAATGATCTCTCGATCCTTTTATTTTTTCCCGATATTTATTCTTTTTTATTTTTCCCTTTCGATTGGTTAACCTTATTTTATTTTTCTAACGGTCTTTCTCACTACTAGACGAGGAAGTCCTATCAGAGTCAGAAGTAGTAGCGGAACTATCAGAAGATTCTGATGTACTCTTTACTTGTTGGCCTGATATGTCTTTTTATGAGCAGTTTAAAATTTTAGGAACTGATCATTCTCCCCTTGTTTGTTATTGTCTGGAGGCTCATCTATAGATACTCCTCTCGTACATAAATTTTCTTTTAATGATACTTCAGCCTGCCTTTGGGCCCTTAAAGCTTCAATTTCAGCCCTCAACTGATCATGTTTCTCTTGCATGAACGGTCTTTCCTCGTTATAATTGACATGAGACACCGTAGCATGCTCATTTTCCTCTATTATTATTTCATTTTCATGAGGCAACACCTCCTGCATATTGAGATCCATATTTCAAGGATATCTGAACTTCGTATTGTTGGTAAGGTTTTGAATAGAGTTATTCAGGTACCTTTAACTCCCACCGTGGTTGCCAATTTGGTGGTGGTAAAATCTCGATTATGGGTAAAATTGGGAAAAAAACATTAGCTAGTGGATATTAACTGTTTTTGTAAAACGTTGTGAGAGAAAGGAGGTGTATGCTTATATTAAATATATTTGGAAAAATTCCAACCCTCTTAATGATGTTGGTTGAGGTATTTATAGTGTTTTTCCTTGACACATGGGTCGTGTTGGTCGAACCTTATAGTCAGATCATTCATATGAGCCTCGAAGCTCAAGAAATGAGCTACTAGGCACATATTTGCGTCAGTATTCCACTCAAGCTATTGTTCATCTATTGTCTTTTATTTGGCCTGTTCAAAATTCCGTTCGGATATTTACAAAATTACTGGAGATATGTTTCTAGAAATATCTGAACTAATCAAGAACATTTTCAAGGATCAAAATCGAATTTGACCATCCTAAACATCTAGACATGTAAATTTTAACAGGTGACAATAAGTAATTAGAAAAAAGGCTTTAATATGGAAACACAATATAGTTTCTTTAAGATGAAGTATATGTTGATCTTTACCAAATCAAAATTTAAGTCTGTATAAGTTTTAATATGATTTCAGTTATGAATAAAGCCAATAGCATTAATCGCCTCTAAACCTTTCTTCAATACCAACTTAGGTTTTTCTTTATTACGAAGTCTAGATCTGAATATTTTTAGTCACGCGTCACTGTAACACAAGGAATCTAAAATTAAATTAAAACATTCAAATTTTAAATTAAATATTCTTGATTCTTGGATCAAATAGTGAAATCATATTAGCAATAAACTTTCGGGTGAAGCTATTTCCTCCATAGGATTTTTTATTTCCTCCATGATTTAAACTTTCTAAAACACTTGACATTTGTTTTTACAAGATTACCCTTACTTTACTTTCAAATTTAACATTAGATGTCATTAATCAAATAGAAAGCCTTATAGTACAAAATACATCATTAACCCAACTTTAATCCAACCTGTATGATTTTATCCTCTAAAATTAACCCTAAAATAAAAAACTTCAATTTCATCGAAGATTAATCATGGAAATTTAAGAAACCCAAACTTTACCGGAGAACAACACTCAAGCAACGAACAAGGTAATTTAATCATGTTTTTACGTTTTAAAATACCGTAACTTGAAAATACCACTTTGAAACTTTTTTGGGCGATAAACAACTGATTCCGAGACAGTATCTCAGAATCAGGTGCTCGTTATTTATATAAAAAAAAGACACCTGATTCCGAGATGCTGTCTCAGAAATATGTGTTTTTTTTAAAAAAACATTGCACCTAATTCTGAGATGGTATCTCGGAATTAAGTGCGTTTCTTCAGTTTCTATTTAAATGGTAGATTTTTATGGTTTTGGCTTAAAACGAAGCAACATGACCGTAATAAAAAACCAAACTTGAACCAAAATACATAGAAGATACATGGAAAAAAAACAGATTAGAAGATAAAAAAACTGAAAAACGAGATTATGATATGGAACTGTAAAACTGAAGAAAAAAAACGAGATTAGAAGATAAGACATGAAATCGAAAGTTAAAAAAAACGAGATTAGAAGATACAGACCTGGTTATGATGTTAGAACATTAACTCAGTTCTTTACAAGCTCTTTCTCTTTAGGTTTAGTTCATCTACAAATAGAGGATTTTTTTTTGGATTGGTTTCTGGGTTAGGTTAAAAGAGGGGAAATGTAAGGTATGAGTAATTTATATGCTAGAAGGTATAGTTAGGGGTAAGTTAATTGGGTTAGGTTGTTGATGGAAGATGGGAAAGTGGGAGTTAATGGGTTGATGGAGGATGAGAGTTAATTTGTTCTTGAAAATAAAAGAAGTAGAATAAATAAGTAAAATGTAAAAGAATGTCAAATATGTTATTTCCTTTATGGATGAAATAACAACATGAAATTTTTTTTTAATCATGGAGGAAATAAAAAATACTATGTAGGAATTAGCTTCACCCTAAACTTTATAGTCATCAATTAACTTTGATATATCAATGAACTTCTAACATATATAGATTTGGTTCTAATACCAACTCTCAGATATTAAAGGTACAAAAAGCTAAATCAATTGTGATTTTTAAAAATCTAAAACATGAGGATAAATGGCATAGATTAATTGAATATGACCTTGTGTAAGATTTGAGATTATGACCTTGCGTATCACTTAAAGATTTAAAATTATAACCAGTAGGTTTTTCGGAAGACATTGTTCAACATCTTTGGATATTTGCTTGAAGGAATAGTAGATACAAGTCTTTAACAGACTTAAATATCAAAAACTTACAAATATGAATACTAAGAGAAGATATAGTTGTTGATAGAGAAGAAGATGAATGATTCAATTATATCTCAAGACTAAACCTAAGAAAATATATTAAACAAATAAGTTTTATAATATTAACAATTTAAGCGTATATAGTTTTTTCCCTTGGGGAAGACTATAAATATATATTTTATTTATAATAGATTTATGATATTTATTATATTAAAGCTTTTTTGTGGCTTTAGGAAACTATAATGTTTTGTACGATATAGATCAAGTCCAATAACTTAAGTATCGGGTTAAAAACCTCTCTCTCACATAAATATCCATGATATTATTATTACCTCATTGTCCAGTTTAAATTAATTAAAATAATAATTTTATTTAATTATTGAATCACTATTTAAAACTAAACACTATAAATTATATGAACGAAACATTCTAATTTAAATTATATATTTTTTTATATAATAAAATATTTCAATTTTTTTTTTTTTAAATTTTTTTATTTAATTATTATTTATATTAAATTAGATATCCAAGAATGTAAAAATGGTTGATCTCTAATTCTTTTCATTAAAGACTAAATATCTATTTTTTTTTAAAAGTTATAAAATAACTTAGAGCACTAACTATGTATATTGTATATAATCCGCTCTGTTTTTCAAGGTTTCCAAGTAGAAAAATGCTATATAGATCAGCTAAATCATTATACACGTTTATTTATATATATATATATATATATGTCAGACTATATGTCATATACCTTTAGTAGAAAATTATCAACAAAAATGTAGAACTTTTAAAAAAAATTGCATAGACAAATGTTATATGCGTTTAATACTATATTATCCTTTTAGCTTTTGTATAAGTTCAAAATTTTCTCATTTTTCAAACCAAAAAACAGATTAATTCTCTAAAACCAAGAACACAAAGAACACGTTTCAGCCAAATCTGATATTTTCGTTAAAATTAAAAGTAAACAAATATTTTTTACACCGTGAATCACTTTTATTTAGTTATAGTATTTGAACTATACTGATTTTTTTAATTAAATTAGTGTTCTTGAGTAGTTTTAAATTTGTTTTAAAAAAACTATGTTTCTCGAAGTTTAGATTGAAAGTATTTTGAAGTTGTAAAATATTGTTACTTAAACATGTATGTTAAGTTTATAAAGTTATTTCGTTGAATTTTGTGTAAGTACAAAATTTGTCATCGTTGATTCAAGGTTTTTGGGCAGTTATTCTTCAATTTATTTTACATGTTTTTATAAAAGAATACTTATTGTCGACCAAGTTGAGCGATGTTATATTTTTTAAAAAATTAGGTGTTTAAAAGTTTCAAAATTTAAACCATAATTTCGATCAAATTGGTCGACACTATGGTTTTTTATATATGTACGTGCAATTTAACTTTCACAAGGGTTTTATAAAAAAACAATTTTAACCAACTTTGTCGGAATGAGGTTTTTAATTGTTTTTACATAAAAATACAATTTAACTTTAACACGGTTATTGTACAAAAAATCCTAATGTCGGTCAACTTTGTCGACATTGGGTTGTTAAATGAATGTACAAAAAAATATGCAATTACACATTTATAAGATTTTTGTACAAATAAAATACTAATGTCGATTAACTTGGTTGACTTGTGTGTTTTGTTTGATTTTTTAAGTTTTTAAGTTTTGATTTTTATTTTTTTTTATTTCTATTATATAGTCTAGTTTGGAGTGTGAACTTTTAGATTATGTGTTTTTCAGATTTAGGAAGAATGACAAAAATCATTTTTTTTGGATTTGCTGAATGTATGGTTGTTGTAGGTTTTGTTTGACTTTCTAAGTGTTAAAAAACAAAGAGAGAAGTAGCCGTAGGAAGCGGCTAGGGTTTTGTGTTTATTAGAAAATGTTCCTTTTTGTATTGAACTATTTTTTTTATAATGCAAACCCAAGTAAGACTCTTAATATATAGAGAACTTAGAGGCCTATAGAAGGAAACTTAATACACTGAATATTCTAACACCCCCCCCCCCAAGTTGTGTAGTGGGATCACCAATACCCAACTTGGATAAAACTGATTCGAATGTTCTTGCAGCAACCGCTTTTGTCAGGATGTCTGGCAGTTGGTCTTCGGATCTAACAAACAGAAGTTCGACTGTCCCATCTTCAATCTTTTCTTTTATGAAGTGCCTATCTATTTCAACGTGCTTTGTTATATCGTGTTGTACCGGGTTCTCTGAAATCTTAATCGCAGCTTTATTATCGCACATTAACTGAGTTGGACATTTCAGAGGGGATCCGATTCCTTTCATTATCTTCTTTAACCAAAGTATCTCGGTAATCCCCTTAACGATTCCTCTAAATTCTGATTCAGCACTTGAAAGTGATACTACTTTCTGTTTTTTACTCCTCGAAGTCACCAAGTTACCTGCAAGAAGAGTAAAGTGATCACTTGTCGTTAGGATTCTCTCCCCAATCAGCATCTGTGAATACTTCAACATCAAGGTATCCATTTTTCTTAAAAATTATGCCTCTTCCTGGTGCGCCTTTGAGATATCGAATAATCCTCATTACTGCCTCCATATGGTGTTCCTGAGGATGATGCATGAATTGGCTAACTACTCCCACCGCGTATGCAATGTCGGGTCGAGTGTGAGCCAAGTAAATCAATTTTCCCACCAACCTTTGGTACCTTTCTTTACTCGCTGGTCTGGCCCCTTCAATTATCTTTAGTTTGTGATTCACAACCATAGGAGTGTCATTTGGTTTGCAATCCACCATGCCAACTTCAGCTAATAAGTCCAATATATATTTGTGTTGCGAGATATAAATCTCTTATCTTGACGTAAGAACCTCGATTCCTAGGAAATACTTCAATCCCCCAAGGTCTTTCATTTCGAACTCCTTGAAGAGGTTTTTCCTAAGAGAGCTAATTTCTTCTTCGTCATTCCCCGTTATAATCATATCGTCGACATATATTATAAGACAAGTGACTAATTCTCCTCTATTTTTGTAAAACAAGGTATGATCCCCATTACTCTGTTTGTAGCTATATTGCTTCATTGCCATTGTAAATCTTCCAAACCAAGCACGAGGAGAATGTTTGAGCCCATATAATGCCTTTTTCAGTTTGCATACCTCATTTTCTTGAAAACCATCAGAGAATCCTGGTGGGGGTTCCATATATACCTCTTCTTCCAAGTCTCCATGTAAGAAAGTATTCTTAACATCAAATTGATGAAGAGGCCAATCTTTATTCGCGACTATTGAAAGTAAAACTCTGATAGTGTCAATCTTTGCAACCGGAGAGAACATTTCAGAGTAGTCTATACCATATGTTTGTGTATATCCTTTGGCAACCAATCTTGCCTTGTGTCGCTCAATGGTGCCATCAGATTTATATTTTATATTAAACACTCATCTACACCCGACTGCTTTCATCCCTTGTGGTAACACACAATTCTCCCATGTATCATTCTTTTTTAGAGCTTTCATTTCGATATTCATTGCCTCATTCCATTCAGTCATCTTCCTAGCTTCTTGAGCTGTTTTAGGGATTTGTTCATAGAGAATAATAGCTGAAAACGCCTTTGCAATCTTCGTCATTCCTTTCCTGTCCGTTTTTACCGGATATGTAGAAGCACGAGGAACGTGTTCCAATGAATACCGGTCAGGAGGAACCCCTCTATTTTTTCTTGGGGGAAGAACCAGAGTTTGAGTTTCAACAAATGAACTTCCTAAAATGTCATGGTCAGTAGCATTTTGTGAATTATGAAATTGTAAATTGTTTACCTCTTGATGGACATTTTCTTCGGCTGATTTGCTGGTAGTATCCATGGCATTTATTTCTTGTTGGACATTATCTTCGGGAGAATCATTGGTGGTAAGAATGGCCTCGTCAGTCTCCTTAATGTTGGAAGAGGCGTGTTCGGTGGCGCCATCTACCGACTCTGTCGGCACATCCTCAAAGTAACTTTCATATAGAAACCAGTCGAGTGATTCACTTACTTTCTCCCCCTCAGCACGATATTAGTGGTCAAAAAAATAATCGGATTCTAAGAAGTCACACTCCATGGTGACATGGATTCGACGAGTAACCAGATTGTAACACCGATAGCCCATTTGATGGACACCATACCCACCGAATACATACTTTTTAGCACATATATTAAGTTTGTTTCGACTAGTTTTAGGGATATGAACAAACACCGAACAACTGAAGACACGAGGTGGTAAGGTCATAACAGATGGAATTATAACTTGGGTGCCAAGAACTTGTAATAGAGTTTTATTTCCTAGACATCGAGTTGGTAGACGATTTCAAAGATACGTGGCTGTAGCAAGAGCTTCTGGCCAAAGAGAATGAAGAACTCTAGATTCAATCATAATAGCACGAGTTTTTTCAATTAAAGTACGATTTTTTCGTTCTGAAGTACCATTTTGTTGAGGTGTGTTTGGACAAGTGGTTTGATGGATAAGACCATTTTTTTTGAAAAAAATATGCATTGTTTGGTTGACAAACTCTGTTCCATTATCAGAACGGAGAATCTATATTTTTGTTTCAAATTGAGTCAAAATCATTTTGTAAAAACAAACAAATATTTTTGGTACTTCCGATTTATGTTTCATGAAGTATATCCAAGTCATTCTTGAGAAATCATCCAGAAATTAAAAAAAAAGTATCTGATTTGATTGTTGGTGGAATTTGGTGCTGGACCCCAAACATCAGAATGGATTAGCGAAAAAGCATAATCAACTCTAGTATTACTTTGATTAAATGAGACCCTACAATTGTTTTGCAAGAATGCAGGTTTCACATTTCTCATGAATGGAATTACTCAAAAAAAGACTAGGACACAAACTTTTAAGATAGCTAAAAGAAGGATGACCAAGTCGCCGGTGCCATAACCAAATTTTCCTTTCGGTTGTTCCGTGAGTAAGCATGGCATGTCCCTTATGAACTACCTTATTAACATAATAGAGACCTCCTTGTTCAGTACCA
Source organism: Limnanthes douglasii subsp. nivea (assembly GCA_036936605.1). NCBI lineage: Eukaryota > Viridiplantae > Streptophyta > Magnoliopsida > Brassicales > Limnanthaceae > Limnanthes > Limnanthes douglasii. Next base: position 193,235,467 of record JAUPFV010000003.1, on the reverse strand, counting down.
CGCCCAATGATCTCCTTCGTACGAATGTCCTGTAAAATGCAAAAAAATGGATGCATAAGAACCACACAGTTGAGTTGCTTTGTCACTTGACTAACATATAATAACTTTAAGGATAGTGAAGGAATGTAGAGGCAATTTTTAATTTCCATTTTTTCCGAAAAAAAATAATTTAACCTCCCCCTTTGACTTCAAAAATTTCTCCACTAGCAGTCTCAATATGGGACTTCTTTGGAGATGACATGTCACCAAAGTCTTTAGGATCATTAGACATGGTGTCCGTAGCCCCGCAATCAAAGATCCAATTCATTGATTTCTCAAACCCTTTACCTCCAAGTTTTTCATAGGAGTTCGTCGTCATTCCTCCAAAACCAGTGCCACTTCCTTGCTCATTTTTAGTCGGATCTTCACCGCCACTTGTAGACGAAGCCCATTTGACATTAAATCTGAAATGCTGGTTATTTTTCTCCTTATGACCGTCCTCCCACCATTCTGGATAGCCAACCAGCTGGAAACATGTCTCTTTAATGTGTTTTTTCATCCCACAATGAGTGCAATACAACTTGGATTTATCTTCTTTCTCTTTGGATCAAAATTTAAACCTCTGTGCAGAATCTTTAGCCGCCAAACCAATTCCAATTTCAATCGAGTCACTATCAGAAGAACTTGATTTTAGTATATTAAGCCTGGCCACTTCCCTTCGTATTGTAGCATATGCTGTTTCCACGGAAGGAAGATGATCATTTTTCAAGATATCTCTCTTGACAGGTTCCAGCTTGTCATTAATCGCCATTAGAAATTGATAGAGTCTTTGTTCTTGAGTCTTCTTATTGTAGATTTGAATGTCTTCTGGGTCTTTCATTGGGTTCGGATCTCTCCTATCTATAGACATCCAGATGTTCTGTAGTTTGTTCCACAAGTCTTCTAGTGTATCGGACCCTTGCCTTAATGAATTAGCCCTCTTATGAAGGTCAAACACCTGTAACGAATATGTGGCTAACCCATCCCAAAGGGCTTTTGCAGTGGGATATTGTGAGACATTATTCACCAAGCTGGATTCAAGATTCTGGATAATCCATGTGAAAACACATTGATCATCTTGTTCCCACCTTGTATATGTGTTGTCAGTTTTGGATGGAGGTGTCGGCTCCCCTATAATGTGAGAACCTCTCCCCCTTCCCCCAATTGCTTTCTTCATCAGGTTTCCCCATAGGGTATAGTTGTCACCACCGAGTTTAATCCCTAGGGATAAATTCTCGGGGTTAGTTGTTTGTTGTTGTGTTCCGAGACTATTTCTCAGAATGGTAGCAATCTGCATTGTTAATTCATCAGGGATTTGACTGACCACGACTTCATTGCCAACCATCTTTGTTGAGGATGTTCAAAATTCCCAGAATCACACGTGCTCTGATACCATGTTAAAAAATAAAGAGAGAAGTAGCCACAGGAAGCGGCTATGGTTTTGTGTTTATTAGAAAATATTCCTTTTTGTATTGAACTATTTTTTTTATAATGCAACCCCAAGTAAGGCTCTCAATATATAGAGAACTTAGAGGCCTATACAAGGAAACTTAATACACTGAATATTCTAACACTAAGCTTTTAAGTTTTTTAAGTTTTTTGTTTTTGATTTCTATTATATAAATTATACTTTGATTTGTGAAGTCTTAGATTATATATATATATATATATATATATATATATATATATATATATATTAAATTTAGGAAGAATGACATAAAATTCATTTTTTATTCATCCATTTTTAGATTTGATGAATGTGTGATTCATGTTGGATTTGTTCTATTTTGTAAGTTTTTATGTTGTTTCTTATTTCTTTTAGATAGAGTATAGTTTGGATTGTGAAGTCTTAGAGTATGTATTTATTAGAATTATGAATATTGACATAAAATTTATTATTTATTCTTCCATTTTTTGGATTTTTTTATGAATGTATGATTCTTTCGGGTTTTCTTTGATTTTTATGTTGTTAACTGTTTCAAGATTTTTGTTTTCGATTTATAAGTATACAAAGTATGGTTTAGAATGTTGTTGGGTGAAACCATCATTCGGACAAAACAATTAAATATGTTCAACACGAGCAACAAATAAAAGAAAATATAAATAAAACCAAGCACAAAAGATACATTTAACGTGGTTCAGATTGTAGAAATAAACCTATATTCATAGGTAACATACACTCTTTTTATTAATAAGTAGGTTACATAATACACTCAAACTCAAGGAACTCAATCACTATTTATAACAAAGATGGCGTAATTCAGTAAACCCTTTCTTCAGTGTTTATCTCTCACGCCATTTATCTCACAAGAACTAGAGCTATTTCAGTCTCTTCGAAAATATGTTACTCACCCATTACATATCAATACTTTCTTCTATTTATAGAATGACTGTCATAATTCCTAATCAATTAATTAAGAAACCTAGTAAAGAAACCTAGTTATTATAAAAGACTCAATTAATATGAAATCTAATTAATATATGAAGATTACAAATAATAGATCCAATTAATAGGAAATGTAATTAATATAGAAGAGTAAATTAATAAGAAATCTAATTAATATAGGAAGACTAAAAATAGTGAACCAATTAATATAGACGATCCAATTAATATATGGGACTGATTTAAATAAAATAATTTGTTTCGAGTTACTTTTATTTTACACTTAACAATTATCCACTTATGCCTATAGAAACTCCATTATATGTTGCACCTAATATTCTAATCTTTAGAGACCACATCATTTGGATCCCAGACTTGCACCAGTATCATCTAGTTCGTGAGCTTCGAAATTCTGCACTACCCTGGTCAGAAATCGGCTAATCTCATGAGCCATTTGAGTACATGCCAATATAGCTTCACGGGATTTGACATAAATCGGCTCAAAACACTTATGACGTAGGTAAGATTAGGTCTCGTGCAAATTATAACATACATAATGCTAGGATTAACATCTATATAAGTTATTTCCATCATATACTTCTTATGTACTGATTTAGTCTATGCTTGAGTGACATTGAGTTTGAATTGGGGACCAATGAGAGTTCTAACCTCTTTTGCTTCAGACATAGTAAACTTCTTTAGGACCTTCTGTATATATTTTTGTTAAGATACAAATAAATACCCCTTCGGCATGTTCCTCTTGATATCAACACCAAGTATTCTCTTAGCATCTCCCGTATTCTCCATCTCAAACTCTCGCTTCATCCGAGTCTTTACCACTTCAATCCTCCTCATATCTCTTTCAAATATTAGTATGTCATCCAAATACAACAACTATAAGACTTTTCTTTCCATGTGTGTTTCCTTATTCCAATATACACACTTGTCGTAATAGCTAAGGATGGATTTGATGGATCTCATAAAATAATTAAATCTTCTATTCTACTACTTCGGAGACTGTATCAGCTCGTAGAGGGGTATCTTAAACAAATACATGTCCTCTCATTTCCTTCTACAAACCCTATTGGCTGACACATGTAAATTTTCTCTTCCAATTAACCATGCATAAAGATAGTAATAAAATTCATTTCGTCAAGCTCAAGATCAAATCTAATAACAATTTACACACAACCAGATGGAGGTTTATTTCACAACTGGAAAAAATATTTTATTATAATCGACATCATTATTTTAAGTAAAATATTTTGCACAATGTTAGTCGTTTATTAGAGTAACTCAATACCATAAATACTTGGCTTTTTGTTGAATATCTATTTAATCCCGACTAATGTTTGACCCTTCGGCTGCTTCACAAGAATACATTAGTTTATACTTTTGAGAGATCTCGGTTCTACTTTTATGGTTCTATATTTATCAATATTATAACTAAAATTTAGTTTTGAGTTTAAGAACATCTCCGTGAATATCAACCTATAAAGCAAAAGCAATTAAATCGATAAAAGCATGCCTATGTGGCTATTTGCATGGTCTTCATGCTCTATCTCTTGCATGTTGATAATTTTCAAGATCATCTTGCTCTCATATCTGATAATATGCAGGTCGTGGAACACCATACCCTCGACCATCTTTGTATTCATGTAATGGTTGAAAAATCTCTATAGATCATATACACCATACCCGAAGCGGAGCAAAGTCCAAATTCTTCTTCGGCAGAAGCGTCTCCAGCTTCACTTTATAGTTCATATATATTATCAACTTCACACCTCTTTTCGAAAATACTAGGTTGAGTCTACATCGTATTTTTAAATTCTATATTCTCCTTATTGAAAACCATGTCCCTGCTTATCAGATCCTTGTGATATTCAGGTTCAATGCACTACAACCTATACCCTTTTGCTATTCCGGATAGTCATGGAAAAACATTTCAGTGCTCTTGGCCTAAGCTTATCACGTTTCACATGTGCGTAGGCAGCACATCTGAGCACTCTCAAATGTTATAGCTTAGGTTTCTCTCCAATAAAACCATCTTGCAGATAAAGAAACTTAAGCACTTTAGATTGACTCATGCTGAAGATATATGGAGTCGTTGTTACGACTTCTCCCTAGAACCTTTGACCTATTCCAACTAGACAGATCATACACATAATTTATTCCAGTAGGGTTTGATTCATTCTCTCAGCAAGTTCGTTAGGCCGGGGATTCCCCTTTATACTTTAGTGTCTAGTAATGCTTAAATTTGGACAATAACTAGTGGAATTCTTGTTCAAATATTCCAAACCATTATCATTCTAAAGCTTCTTTAGCATATTTCCGGTTTGATTCTCTACCAAAATCTTTTGGTTCATAAAGATATCAAACTTTATATTTGATCTTGAATAGTAGAACTCATACTTTCCTGGAATAGTCATCAATCAACTACATAAAGTAACTTGCACCACATGCGGTACGTTCGCTTGTCGAAACCGAAAGGTCTAAATGAACATAATCAAGTACTCCATTAGATGTATAGTTGTTGTTAAACCCTCTTGCTCTTACCCAATACATAGCTTTCATAAAAGTTAAATCTGTTAACTATGTACCATCTAACAACCAATGTTTACTTAGTTTACCAAGTTTCTTCTCACCTAAATTCCCCAACCGATGATACCACAACCTGGTAGAATCATTCACTATGCTAGATACACCCATACTACTATAGTATGCTCAAGAACTAACACACCATTAGTTCTATTAGCTTTAATAACAACAAGGGAGCCTTGCAAGACCGTAAATCTACCATCTTCACCCCTGTAATAAACTTATTATCATCTAACATCCTGATAAAGAGAAGCTTATGTTTAACTTCGGGTCTATACTTATGTTTCTACTCTCAAGTTCTGTAGATAATTTAAATTGAAACATTCAAATGCCTTTGACATCACATGATTCATCATTGCCTAGGATGACCCTTCCACCATCAAACATTTGTAGGTTTTCAAACCAATGCTTATTGGAGGTCATATGGAATGACATATCTGAGTCCAACACCGATTATCATTATACCTGCAACAATAAGTAATCAATAACCTATACGCGTACTCACAATCATCATATACTATTGCAGTATCTCCAGCTTTGGTATTTCGATAATTTTTTCAGTTTTCTTTCTCCGAGCAGTTTTGACTGATATGTCATTTCTTCCAAGTTACTTTTGAACTTTCCCAACCCCTTTACACTTTGATCGAGTGTTTCTTTTTTTTTACTTGAGAATCTATTTCTTGACTGACCCATAACACTGAGTTTGTTCCCTTCGACCCTTCATAACACTCTGCGTTTGAAGATCTTGGGAGTGTAAAGAGTTCTTGACTTCAGCCATCGTAAGAAAGTCATTCCTGTAAAGCATGGTGTCCATAAAGTATTAATACTCATTCGGCAGAGAACTTAAGAGGATGATTTCTTGATCCTTCTTCTCCACCTTCACACAAACTACATTTAAGTCGAGTATGATTCAACTATAATCATCTAGGTGTCGTCATATCTTTCTGCTATTATCCGTAGATAATGTGTAACGATTTGTTTTAAAATATCATATTTTTGTTTAAGACTTCTTCATGTAAATTGCCTCCAGCCAATTCTATATCCCCAACGTTGTAGCATTTTTAGATACCTTTTATAATACTTCATCTCCCAATATCAATATGAGGGTACTACGAGTTTTAGAAAGTATCATGCATCAACCTGCGTAGACTTTTTACCGTTAACAACATCTAATCCATTTTGTACTAGGTTATCTTTAACCTTAATATCTAGAGGTTAAATTCATTCAATCCGTAAATTTATTTTCTAAGCTAATGTTCATGGAAGTCATCTTTCATGAATTTGGATTTTCATGCGTAATCTACTTCTCATGTCTTCAGATTGGCGATCGATATACTTCTTCTATTGCTTATCTACGCTCACAACACCACTCGTACGGGGAAACCACCGTTCGTCCAAGTTAAGAATTAATGTATGATAATCAAATGAAAAGTTTCCATGTTAAAGGATTATCAATAAATAAAAGAAAGTGTAATGAAAACGAGCACAATAGACAAATTTAATGTGGTTCGGGTTGTGAAGAAATCCTACATTCATGTGTAACATACACTCTTTTACAAACAAGTATGTTACATAAAGACTCTTAAAAACAAATGACTCAGTCACTCTTGTTAGAAATGATGATGTGATTCACAAAGCTTTTTATTCAATAGTTATCTCACACCTCACTAATTTCTAACAAACTTAGAGTTATTTCTCTCACTTAGTAAATATGTTGCTCAATAAACTTATCGTCTCATCACATCGATTCAGTTGCATATATTTTTCTATTTATATGTTTAAGGAAAATCTTAATTCTTCATCAAACGCTCCAATTACAGCTCAGTAATCAACGGATGTGATAACTCCTAACCCTTAATATATGAAATCTCATAAAGAAACCTAATTCACATAGAAAACCAAACAAATTTGAAATCTAATTAATATCAGACAACGAAAACATGAGGCACATTAAATAGGACACATAGCAAGTAGAAAATTCAGCTTTGGTCCCGTTGTAGTGCCTTGGTCCTGCTCGTTTTGGATCATACTATTTCGAAGCAGCTTACTTCAGGCCAATTTGCTTCGGACCAACCTTCTTCACATGAGCATATATCTCTTTCGACTCACCGCGACTCAAACCGAATTTCAGTTATTCTTGTATATACATGTCACAACAAAACCAACTATATCCATGTAATTCTACAAAATATTTATGTTTGATAAATTACTTCTAACATACTACTAACAAAACATATATATATATTAATAATTTTTTCTATTTTAATAAAAATATAATTCCATAAAACTCATGGAATAAATCATGTCAATTTGTGATCAAATAACAAAAAACTTCTAAAAGCCCATGATCCTATAGTCAATCGTAAAGAGTTCTCAATCAAGGCCCAATCTCCAATCCAATGTGACTAATGGTCAATCTCCAATCCAATGTGACTAATGGTTTATGGTTCCATATCATTCTTATTAAGAACGTTTGGTTGATGAGTAGGTAGGAGACATTAAGACAATTGATACATAGAAATTTAAACAAACATTTACTGTATAATTCAAGTGTTAACTATATTTTAGCTTGGGAAAACTGTCGGTCAATTCAATAATCAAAAAAAATTAATATCTACTTACCGGATCGATTTAATAAGAAAGAAAATCAAAATCTATAAATTTTTATTTAACCTTAATATATCCTACTCAAACGGTCAACATGTAACTCTTTTGAGCATTTGTAAGAATTATAACTGGATATATATGTTTCGTTAACTTAAATTTTGGATAAGTAAATTAAAATAAAATTCGATGAATTATTACTAAACAATGGAATGTGTGAACCCTAAAGTTGATTATCGACTTAGGCACTCCATCTTTCTACATCATTTTGTTGTAGGAAAAGAAAATAACTTGAGCTTCTGGTACAAGATAAAAGACACCCTTTGCTTCCATGCGCCACTTTAGAAGAGTCTCTTCAGACTCACATTTCTATACATGAGATTAGATACGTCAAGAAACCCAAGCACATTTTAATATATTTAAACTATTATTAATACAAAAACGAAGAGTAACGTAACATTTGAAGAAAAGGAAGTACAAATAAACACAGCTTCGATTTTATGTTCAAAAAGACCAAAATAATTCGAAATTTAGGAATATAGAAAGATTACCAATTATATTCTAATATCGCCATTTCTTAATAAAATTTGAGACGAATGTATAGTAACTTGGGGATTCATAACTGAGTAGGTTAATAATAATTTATGGTCTATATAAATTTACCCGGTTTGTAAAATTCAGAATACTATCGTATGTTAGAAACTACACAAGTTTTCTAAAATATATTTATAATTTTTTTGCCAAAAATATTATAGTGACATATTATGTTCATGTATATAAACTCTATATTACAAGTGTTTTTAATGCTGCGGAACTTATTGGATTATTCTCGCAAAAACTTGTAACAAAACAAAAATTTATTATATTCCTTACTCTCCAAACTCTCCAAACGAAAATCCTCGCCTCTTTGAAGATTTTGGTTTTGAAAAAATGATGGTTTTTTCTCTTTCAAGAAACTCGTTCTTGATTCTCAAGATTGCTTTTACAAGTTTCATTGATTAACTCAGTCGATGTCCAGTTTCTCCTCTTCTAAGCCTTTCATCTTCTGTCAAGTGTCATCCTGATCTTCTCAATCAGTCTATTTCTCTTCTGTTTTAGTTCACTCCTATTTCATGGAGAATCATCAAAGCAATTTTTTTATCAAACTTCCGTTTCTCTATCCTTAACCATTCTGCCCAACTACAAAATGAATAAAAAAAAAAGTCATGACAACAACAACTAAATCATACGTTGATCTGCTCAAACCACAAATTAAGTAAATGATTATAAACCATTTGAAATAGAGTACAAAAATGATCATATCTCCCTACAATTAAGAAATACAAAGACATGTTAATGGCTTATATAAGATTTACGTTAATTGGTAAATTTTCTAAAGGTATCCCAAAAAAACCTCTTCTAACAGAAATTTTCAATGATCGCAGGTTCACTGGTGAATACAACGTATCTAACTGGGATGCCCATCACATTTTACTAAAATTTACTCTTAAAGAAAACCTTTGCAAGCTTTGGATCCGAAATGTCTAGACTTGTAATGAGAGTTTTTAAGTTGACATCGTCCTACAATAGAAGAATCAAAAGTCATATCATACTTGTTTGGTTAAGAATCTCTAAAGTACTTGAATTTTGTTTTAATGAGATTATAATCTAATCTATTGCAACAACTATTGGTTAACCAATCAAGATATGGATTCCAAAGAAAAATTGATCTCTCTGCAACGCATGCTATATATGGGTTGAGATGGACATCGTAAACAAATTACAGAACCATATTTGAGTTTGCTTCGGTGACAATGAAGGTTGTTGGTTGGAGTTAAGCTACAAAAATCTACCCCACTAATGTCATCAATGTCAACACATTGGTCACAGCTAAGACTCTTGCAAGAAGCATCACATAATGTCTCAGAAAATGGAAGATGAGAAAATACCTGAAAATCAGAATTTCATAGAGCTAAATCCTTCAGAAAGAGTCAACCAGAAAATCAAATCAGTAATCATCATGCCTCAGCAAGATGACAATGCTCCTACTGTTGATGATATCAACCTGCATCAGAAACATAACCAAATCAGGGAAACTATTTCTTCTCCTAAATCAATTCAACCTGAGAGCTCTCCTATCAAAGAATTAAAAAAATAAAGAAAAGCATTGTAAGTCCTAAAGAAACTCAAGGCATCTTTGATCAGAAGGAACATACAACCCACGATGAAGAAGTTATAGAAGCCATCAAATCTCTAGATTTTGAGTATAACTTATTCCTTATGGATTTTGAAACCTTCTCATCCGGTAACCATACCCTAACAACTTTGGCAGCCTATCTATAACCCCTATCCTCAAGAAAAATAAGATAGATACTAACCTCCAAAACTCCTAAACAAAAAATTAAGCAAGCTATAAAAAAACTCCTTAGTTATCAAGTCTCTGTAATTTGTAGAAATCAAAAGATCTTCCTCCAATAGCCATTCATGATTAAGCTCCTCAGTTAATATTCGCGGTATTAGAATCAAGACTTCTCAGAGAAGGCTCAAGTCACTTGTTCGAAAAGATAACATCAATGGTTATTTAAGATGTGATTGACTATTTTCTAATTCAAGCACAATAAACCTCACATCTTGTCTTTTCAATGATGTTGTAGTTCCCTGATAATCTATTGCATAAATATCCTCTTGTTCAGGTCCTTCTCCTTCATTAAGCTTACAATATTCTTCCTGGTGATTCAAGTATTAGATTCTTCGGCTATATCGCCTAGACTTTGGTGTCAAAAACCTTCTTTGGTAGATTCTACTTTCAGAGCTATCCATATTCCTTCTCCAGTTGCAGCCCATAAAATGATTTGTTCTTCCTTATCCATCGTTAAAGGATTCTAATCGTTGTTTGCCGCCCATTTAAGCGAAGCTCCTTGCTTTGTCGTTTTCTAGTATACTATTTGGTGTCTTGCCATTGTTTAGCTTCAATTGATGATCAGTTCGGCTTTAGTGTTGATAAGCTCAATTAGCAGCCTGTGCTATGAGTAATCTAGATTCTTTCCAGTAACAGATCTTAATATAATTTTCGTCTGATTTCTATTAGGTGATAAATTCTAAGCGTTGCTCTTCTTCTGACACATGTGAAGCTCCAAGAATGGCGTTCTTTGCCTTGACATGTTGAATTTATTTTCCCATCCAAATTCAATTATGGGGGGAATAGAAAATTAAGTGAAAATTTTGGCGTTGCTTTTGTATTCATTATTCAATGCCTAATTTGGTTTTTTTGTGTAAGCCCAACTTTTCTTGGGCATGTGCTCTTAGTCTAATAAAGTTCACAGCTTTAAAAAACTGTTTTTAATGCTAGAATATAAAACCAAATAATATGATCTGAATACATAACCAGACAAATTAGCGAATAAAACAATAGTATAATTATATATAAGATACTAAAATCGATATTATTTTACTAAATTACATAGAAATTTATCATATTCATTGGAATTGTGTAATCTTGGGGATATTGAAAAAATAAAACAAAGATACATTAATAGATTTATATTTATTACATAATGGTCTAAGTAATTATGTCGCTAAGACGTAGTTTATTTGTTAATTTGCTTTGTGATCCACGATACATTGAGTTTATCTTGTACGTGGGTTGGATAATTGGGTTCAATAGATTCCACTTTTATCACTAGCCACTCTAAAATCCATGACATAATCAAGAAAGAACTATCTTTTGTAGTACACCCGAGACACTTGTTATATTTACTTTTCTATGACTGTTGATGTTGTTTATGTGTTGTGTTACTTGAGGTCGAGTGTTTTATGTTTAAATGTATCACGACTTGTCTTCGAGCGGACTCCTAGTAGTATTGGGATAGATTTGGGTTGTCTTTGATGATCTCTACTTCTCTTAATCAAACAAAACCTTAGATACGTCACTGAATTGGTTTGTATTGACTATGTTTTCTCTCGTTGAAAATCATTCATTTGCCACAACCTCCTTTAAGGAAAAATTCTTTATTTTAGTGAATGTAAAAATAGTACAACTAACAAGTAGCATGCTAATAGGTTTGTTAGAACATCCACATTAATCTGGTGGATGTTTTGTGAGTTTTAGGTTTCTTCAAATTGCAACTGGGTATACCCCCATAGTCATTTTGAAGGATGAATAAATGACTAAACCTTTATATATGGATAATTTTTATGAGTTAATGACGCATCAACAGGATTCTTCAATACGGGTATGCTAGCTCGTTCAACTTGAAGCTAGCTAAATGCATCTTTTGTATATGATAGACCGGTCGAATGTTGGTACATATTACACGACATACATAACTGTGACTACTTTGTATTTAAGTTTATACATGGCCATAATTTGCATTGTTGTTTAATTGAGCATGTGACTGCAATTAATAGGAAAATAACGTTCGAGAAACATTTGTATAATGATACATGGCAGAAGTGTATATATTGAGTTAGGACTTCATGTGTAGGGGTTGTTCGTTTTCTAAATTGGTTTTTCCAAGTGTGGAAAATCCAAAATCGTTTCATAAAATTGGATTTATCTTTCAATTTATAAAAATATGTAGGGTTAAGACTGCTTCACCTGAAAGTATAAGGACAAGCCGCTTGTTTCATTTTCTAGTTTTTTTATTCTTCTCCTATATCGTTGCTTAAGGTTGTAACCTTGTTATTCTCAATGTTGATTATAAAAAAAATGATACATATTTTTATTTATGAAATCATCACTTGATTTTTATATTCCCCATGTAAAAGCAAGTGATTTGTTAAAAAATGGTTACAATAGTTGTTCATATAGTAGAATTCTGCCATGAAAGGGTGATTATGATAAACAAAGCCATACTAAAAGTGTGTCATTTGGGGCGCTTTCACCCAATCGATCAGAAAAAAATAAGTCAATTGCAACGTTGTAGAGAATAAGTTCAAATGGTAGTGAACGGATGAGATAAAAATGTTGGTATATTTTCTACCGCTTGCATTTACTTGGCTTAGTAGGAGCAAGTTCATGGCCATGAAAGTAATTATCAAGTGAATTCCGAGCCCATACTTCTACTCCACAATAAATGAGGAAAGAGAACACTTTTACGGACCTTTCTAAGATTCTAATAATGGTTGGAAGAAAGAATTTGTGTACGTTTCTGGTTCTTGAGATATTGGGTTACATGAAAAGAAGCTGATGTATTGTCGCATCTAGAATTCAAAAAATGAGTTTTTCTCATGCTGTTCATTTAGTACTGAGATTAATATTAGACATGATATGTAGTAACTACACTTTTTGTTAATATCAATTGATCACAGGGAAGTGTTTCTAGAAAAAAATCTCTGATACAAAAGCACACTATGTTGTGTTAATGATAGAGGCCTCTAAGTAATGATATTTTAATAAATTTATGTTGGTGCCTCTAAAAGTGAAAAATATATGGTGTTTTGGGAAGGAAGGTTGCGGTCAAGTGATCGTCATTCAAGAAGGTCATTATGAAGCTAGTTGTTGTGAAAATTGTGACCGTTTAAGGTGTCAAAATAAGAGAATCATGTATTAGAGTAAAGAAAAATAGCTAAAGCAATATCGCTAAAAATAAAGACTATGATACATCTCTTACAAAATATACCAAAACTCATAGGCATAGAGCTGAAGATCCAAATGTTTCTAAATCTAAGAGGAAAACTAATGAGCCAAAACCTAAAGATGTAGAATCATGTGGCCCATCTTTTGAATCTATAAATACCCAACTATCTATTATGAAAGGTTTGATTGGTATATTGGTAGCCCAGAGCATAGGAAAAATAATGTAGAAAAAACTATAGCCGTGCCTGAAAATAAATTATCAATTCCTCATCATGACGGTAAGGGTACCAAGTCATACAAAATGGTTGATTTAGTTTTGCTTCTATTGGGGAAGATATGGTATACATGAAGGAAACATTAGCCATGATTAGTGAATCTTATTTTGTCGCTTCGAAAAAGGTCGTGATTCTTTAAAGATATACTCGATCAGTGCGTCAAGTTTCTATATGTGAGGGAAAAACTAGACCTCCTTAGATAAAGTGATCCACCAAAGGTAAACTTTAAGTATATGATTAAGAAGAAATTATTTTCTTATTAGTAAATAGTGTCTTGAAGCAAAGGCATGCGGCTATGCTGGAGTTACGCAATGACACCTATTAAGGTTTAAGCTAAGGTTCCCACATGTAAAGGCAGTTTATTAGTTTAATGTATAAAAATAAGTTGGTGAGGGGTCCTCCATTATGAAAAACCCAATATTGATGATAGTTGTGATGCGAACACCAACCGGACATGTAAGTAAGATGTGACAGGTGTGTCCCCTAGAGTCTAAGGCTCTAAAGCTTGTTGTTAATGTTGTTAGATAGCTGAATCTGGATGTTTAGCTTGTTGTTGAGATTAAGAAGTTTGGTGCATAAAATGATGTATTCCTATATGCCCTTGAAGTATTAACATATAATTCCTCATTACGAGTCGAAGGTAATGCGCTTCATGTGATTAGTTCTTCCATACTCCAAGTGATTGTTCAATGTGTTCATGTCAGGGGTAGGATTCATATACAAAATGCAACAACTCTTGAGGTGATTATGGATCCTACGATTGGATCACTAGTCTTAGATGTGAACCAAGAGGTTTTTAAGCAGTTTGTAGATATAACGAGTAATAGAAAGTTTCCTAGTCATTTATTTCTTGTGAACTATAAATAAGTTTACTCTATTATTTGTTCTTAGTTTGATATGCATACACTTGTACTGTATACGTTATTGAACACCTTGCCGACCTTAATTCACGTATGTCATACTCTAACAAACTTTACGGTTGAATTTCGGCCTATATTAGAAGCTGGCAATGAGTTATTTGAGGACAGTAGACAACTATGAGTGTTAAAAGAATCTAATAAGGAGTTGAAGGCTAAATCTAAACATATGTATGAGGCAAGAAGGATATTGAAGGCTGAGCTCCAAGCCAAAATTGAAGTCATGACGTTTGAAGTACGAGTTTGACCAAATTCTATATGATATCACTTCTTCATGGTTTTCTCAAGCGTATCGCCAAATAGTATTCGTCAAATGAAGGGTTTTTGCATAGATGGACCATAGTCCAGGCCAAAGGCATCATAAGAGGTTTAAATGAAATTAATGCTAAGTTATCCAAAGCGCAAGATGAGCGTGACTTTGAACATACCTGTTAGGTTTAGGCTAGAAGTAACTCGTCAGTAGAGGTACTATTTTAAGGCTACATGAGCATAGCCTGATATGCCAAAAATATGTATTAGGCAAGAACTATTGAAACTCTATCGTTCTTTAGTCGTGACTTAGTTTCATATACCGTTACTGATCCTAAGGGCCAAGACAATCTGTAGAATACTAGTGACCATTGGGTCGAATGAAATATGTACTGAGCCAAAGCAGTATGGTCTAAAGTGAGTTCATCTTAATCGTTTTGATCTGAAGTGAGTTTATCTGTGCGGAAGCGGAGATTCTATTTGCTAGGTCTCTTTTATTAATTGGCTTTACAATTTTAGTCTTTATATATTAATTTGATTTCTTATATTAATTGGGTCTTTAATATTCATTATAATCTTCTCTTTATAAGATTTATTATATTAACGGATTATGAGTTATTTTAGTCGTTGATTAATCGACTTTAATATGGACTATTTGATGAAGAATCAAGGTTTTCTATAAATCTATATGAATAGAAGAATATATTGTGATTAAATGTGTGATGCGATTGTAATTTTAGAGAGACCATTACCGTTAGCCGCATAATTCTTAAAATGGTGAAATAGCTTTAGGTCTTTTGAGAGATAAGTGAGGTTAAAGAGAGGGTTCTCTCTATTACGTCATGTATTATTACAAACCCTAATTGAGTCCTTTTTGTTTGAGAGTATTTTTATAACCTACTTATTTATAAAATGAGTATTTTTTGTCCATGGAAGTAAGAATTCTTCAAAATCTGAACCATGTTATATGTTTTCTGGTATGTTTGGTTTTATTACGCTTTTTTTTATTTGTTTCTTATCGTGAGCATGGTAATTAAATCGTTCTTACATAGGTTTATTTAACCATATATCGATTCTTGGTTTCGGTCAAATGTTGTGTTGGTTTTCTTAATAATATCACTGCTCAGTTTAAGAAGGAGGGGCTACAAGTTTAGTTAGAGGATGCCTTGTATCCAAATAAGTAACTTGAAGATATATTGGGGGCAAGCATATTGAATGGTTTGAATTGTTGGCTGGTTTTGATGAAGCAATTCTTGAAACAACCAAGGATTCAATGTACAAATAGGAGAAGAGGTTGGTTAGGCTGTTGAATGAGGAGTATCATAATATTATGTTAGAAATCCTTCATGAGAAAAAACCTAATTCTCTTAAACATGAGCCTCTTATAATAGTTATGAAGGGCATTTATTGAGTGTATGAGCATATAGTAGAGTTTGGAAGACAATGTTTTGCAGTTGAAGGGAGAATATATTTTCTGGGGCCTATGGTTAAGTGATTTTGTTGCCTTTACCAACGAAGCCATATATAGCATTGTGCCAGATGATACTGCTACCAAGATAGCCGAATGAAGTAATTTTCTGGTCAAGGTGACATGAACTCCAAGAGACTTTATAAACTATGAAGTCTTTCTTTACTACTGTATTGTTGTAGTCTATAAGGAAAAATGTTTTGGTATTTTTTGTTATGACCAAAATCCCATGTTGCGGGGGAAATTTTGTGAACCAAGTCCTCATGGTTGGGGTGTTTTTCTTATATTTCATATGCAGAGATTGAATCACTTGCAATTTTTATTCTCATATGCTTATGTTTCTTATGGTTTTTATGTTTTTTACAAAAACAATGTTATTAAGTGCATTATAATAGTATATTTTCAAGTGAGGGGTACATGGACTACCCGAAGTAGTTTTGTATTTTGTTTGAATTGGAAAGATGGTCAGAGCTCCTTTAGGTCCTAAAGTTGATATTCAGTCTTATATTTTCTTGTTATATATATATATATATATATATATATATATGAAGGTCGTAACTCTTGAAAAGGTTGAATACTATGTTAATATTTATCCTTAGTCAATTTTGATGTTGTTTGTAATGAGAATAAAAGCTCATCAAAGAGATGGAAACTATGGTTAATCTTATCATTTGTTAAATTTGTTGAAGTGAAGGTCGAAGCTCCTCAATGGGAAGAAAAATCTATTTAGGCTCACCATTTTCTTTGATGTTGAAGCCCCCGTATGTGTTATAGACTAACATTAGGCATTTTGACTTATGATTTGTAATTCAATATAGCGTGATGGCTTAGAAAATATATAATAAAAATGCGAGAAATTAAAGTGAGATGCATGTAAAGACAAAAATAAACGTTCATTAAAGATAAGTTTCTCGTTAAAAAATTCCCACGCCACCGAGGTAACAAATATTATACATCATGTATAATAAATTCTTTACATCTATGAGAAAATTATAAGGATTTTAAGCTCATTAAGGGTGATAAAACTTTAAAATTTCGATATCGAAGGGTTTCAGATATATTTTCCTTCATCATCCAACAACTACTGCGTGCCTCGATTTATTTTGACTTGAATGGTGTAAGGCCCCTCGCAATTAAGGGCCAAATTTCCAAGTCACTTATCCTTGGAATGGAGAAACCATCTTTGTAGGACATCAAATTTCTGAAACGAACCGTAGGGTTAATCTATAAACATAAAAGTTTTACAATGTTCAGACTAAAGATGATCCTTAACGTTTTTTTTATTATAATACATCGAGTGTACAAATTCTTGCTTATGAATAACCACCATCCTCATATGATAAAATTTCTTATGAAGGCATTATTATTTTGCTAAAACCACTACTTCCATACCATACACTGAGTGGAAAAATCTATTATATGACCAAACATAGTGTACTTATGTAAGACCAAAATACTCCTTGTAAGAATTCCGACAAATTTCATGCGACATCATCCAACATATTTTAAATACCATTAGATATGGTTATATTTTCACTTCTATCATTCACCGGATGATGTAAATGAGAAAAGAATATTTCGTTAATACCTACTGTCTTGCAAACCCACATGATCTTATCGTTTTGGAATTGAATTCCATTGTTTATTGTAATGACTCGTGGGATTTCGTATCCATATCATATTTTGGAGCGTATACAAGTTATAACTTCCTTTATCGTGATATTCGCTAGTGGTTGCAATGCCACCCAGTTTAAAAATTAATCCATTTGTGCATATAAGAAATTTTTTCATCCAAGGTTCAGAAGAGGTTCTACGATGTCCAAGCCCCATCTATCAAAAGTGATAGGTTTCGATATCGTTACGAGTTGCACGATTAGAAATTGGATTTAGTTCGAGAAGCACTAGCATATATCATAGTTCTTGATTTTATTTTTGGCACCCTCATATAGTAAGATTCTTCTCTGAAACTCCTTATACCTAATATGGGCACCTCATTCTTAATCGTGAAGTTCATTAGGGGCGAGACAACAAAACAATGGTTTGGTGTGGCTATTTTTGTAGAGAATGTATGATATCCATACAAAATATGTTGATTTCATATTGATTTTCCTGTCATCGACCTTGTTCACCTGGATTACACCATCCTTCAAATATTAGACAATAAAGTACGATAAACCATTATTTCCCCTTCGCCTATTTCGATGATCGTGACTTTGAAGAGTACAATATTTGATAGAAATTTTCCACGGAGATGGCAGTGAGCTTCTTTTATATTTCTTTTAGTAAGTAATCTAGTGATGCTCGTTATTCGGCGCATTATTTTTGAAATGAGTATACTCGGTATGTTGTCTTGTATGGTTGTAGGTTCACCGTGTTCAATCATTCAGGATATATTGATTTCCAAGACGTATTTGATGTCCTGGAGATCCTAAAAATAATCTAGGTTGTCTAAGAAGAATGCAAGAACGTAGTGCATGAGATGATCTTAGACCTCTCGGTCGGGCTGTAAGACTCGATCCTTCTCCGCCTGTGTGCTGAATATATTTTTTTACTAGGGTATTTTCTCTAGATTGTATAATTCCTCTAAGATGATTGAGTTCCATTCTTAATTACAACAGTATTGATTTTATATGTTTACCCACCAAGTGGGCTGCAAGAAGTGTTGGAGCTTGGGCAATGAGTGATCGTTCTCTCAATCGATTACTCGTTAATGAAGAAGGATCCTCCCATGAAGTAAAATCAATCATCTGCCAATTAGGATCGTAGTATAGGTATTTCGATGGTGAGAAGTTGAATATAGTATTGTTGGCCATGGCTAATAGCTTGTCAGCATTTGCTTCATCACGATATGGTTCTCTTTGATATCATATTGTTATACTATCCATCTCCTATTGTATTTCTTGCTCGACGTCTTTCTGGTCGCGCCTTTTTTATTTTTATTTTACAAATTTGAAAAGATTGTCATTGCTCACCAGTTGCTGGATTTGATCTCGTAGTGCGCAGTAATCCTTATTATAATGGCCCATATCACCATGAATTCACAATAATTGGATGTTTTTATGTTTTCTAATGGAGAATTCATTCTTTTTGGTTTTCGATAGTTAAAATTATCTATTTTTTAAAACTAGATTGAGGTTATAATGTTGTTTAGTTCTGTAAACGGGCTCCATGTAAGGCAATTGGATCTTTGGTCATTGTCGCGGGTGTTGAATTTTTTTTATATTATTGTTATTTTCTCAGTATCCCTTGCTTTGATTAGAGTATCTTGTCCTAGACAATCCTCTTATGTTCAAGGATAAGTCTACCACTAGTTTTTCTAATTCAGTCTCATCATACTTGATGTATCGCTCAACTTGGGCGAGTATGTCTCAAAAAACATCTGTGTTTTTCATCATGATTCATATAGACAATGATCCTCTTAAAATTCATTGTATGTACCCCAAAAAGATGATAGTTTTCCGAATAATCCCACAATTGTTCCATTGTCTCCATAAATAGTTTTGTGTATTGTCGCAAGCTTTGGTTTGGTCGTCGGGTGAGGGTCCCTTGACTATTAAAAATCTATAATTTCACTCCCCGCGCGTGGTTTTTGTTCTGGTGCTGCCACGTGTCACCATAGTTAAATGATTCTTGTGTGAGAGATAGTCTCTTAACTTTTAATTCCATTTTTTACCCTCTGAATTTAATATTTTTTAATATTTTTTTTTTGTTTTTTTTTATTTTTTTATATTTTTCTGAAAACAGAGTATCACAAAATTTGCGATACTCTGTTTTCTTTTTCTTTTTCTTTTTCCATTTTTTTTCTAACTATGGTTTCATGAAAACTTCCTTGACCGACTCCATTTTGTTAGAACTCAGGTGATTCAGATTTGTTCTCAAATCTATTCTAGTTATTCGATTTATCTTCACTATTCTCAAACAGATAACCTCAAGAACATGTTTAAGAACATGTTTATCGCAATGTATTGGCCAAATATGGACTCTCTATTCTTGGACCTAAAGTTGAAACTTTTCAAAGGTCATTGTTGCAACTGTTGCAAGCGATCCAGAAAAATACAACGAGGCTTTTCAAATAAAGAGTATTGTGTTTGGATTCTTGACTTGGAGAAGTGGGGAGGTCTCTTCTGCTTCTTTATCACATTGTTTGCCTAAATTTGCAACCCAGATTTTTCTTGACATAAGAATGGCTTAAGACATATCAAAGAAACTTTTCACCGTGGAAATTTTAGTATATTGTCATCAAGGTTTCTTTTTGCAAATTTCCTTTTTCAATTTAATTCTTAATTCTTTCGGACATATCTAATACTTAACTTTCAATTCTCACTCCTTTACTCTTTGTTCAGTCAAATTATCCATAGCACTCTTACCAGGAATTTTTTTTTATCCCTCATTCAATCAAGCCTTGGAATATAGTATTTTTTAGGAATATATCATTTATATATTGATTTATCTTGCGTATTTGTTATTTGTTTTTCTTTTAGGTAGGTTTCATTGAGCTTTCAATATTAGCAGATTACTACGGTCGTGAAATTACAGCTTATGATATTCAAACCATGCGATGTGATTTGTATGGTCAGATATACAAAGCGCTTTACTCACTGCATTGGCCCCTTTGTAAACTAAGTTATACTATATCTCTCTATTTCCCTTGTGTGTGCTTTGGGCAGGCAAGGAACTACTCTAAACGAGTTATGCTGATTTACGATGGACTTCACTATGATACTCTAGCTGTATGTTGTTGTTTTCAATCTTATCACCACTCTCTTATTGTATTGATTGTAAAGAAAGTGGGGAAAATAAGCATTTTTAATTGACATCTTAATTCCTTTTTTGTCAATAGATGTTTTTCGAAAACAAAACCATAGTTAGATAAAGGAAATGAAATTAAAAAATGGAATTAAAAGAAGAGAAAAAATGGGAAAAGACAGAATATCGTAATTTTTACGATACTCTGTTTTTTTAGAAAGAAAGAAATATAAAAAAATATTTAATTTTAAGGATAAAATTGGAATTAAAAGTCAAAAGACTATCTGTGAGACAAGAACCATTTAACTATGGTGACACGTGGCAAAACCAGAAAAGATACCCCACACAGAATAACTTTATAGATTTTCAATAGTCAAAAGACTTTCACTCAAGATTATTTAGTCGAAGTGATCAATAGGCTAGATAACGATTTAAATCTTCTAATACATTCCAAACATAACTATTAAAACTTTTTTCAAACAATCTACCAAAACAAACAGCGACCGGTGTATATATTGCTACGAGACTTCTGTTGTTATATAAAATCCACCTTTATCGAAGGTAATCAAATCTGCCGATTCTGTAGCCATTTCAAGATATATAATAAATGATCTTAAGAACATCCTATATGTACGTTTTCAGGCTTTATATATAAAAAATGTCACCACCTAATTTCTAAGAAACATCTATTTGACAAATCGATGATTTACAAGGACAAAGAGTTGTCTTTCTTTATATTATATACAATTAAGACGTACTTATGTGACTAAAAAACTATTAACACTTTTTGCGCTGCTCAATTACTCATAAAAGGGACATAAATGATATCTGAATTTTACTATGCTCTTCTGCCCTTACCTTTGTACGTCACTCTTGACATGTTTATTTAATGCATTTTCAAAAATTAATATGAATTTGGAAAGAGAGATTTTATAATATAGTCTAACAAGTAACCATATACATTAACTGATACGTGTTTAGCAGTATCATGTCCTTAACGAAAAATGAAAGATTAATATATAGCCAAATGGCTTCATCTTCATGGATACACAAATATATGATATGTATAGGTTGTTATGTAAGCAAAATGGAGCAATCCATGTCCGAAAACGACGGGACAGATTGTAGCTCTAATTTTCAAAATGGATCAATTAATTTATATAAGTGTATTATTTTAAGCAAATAAGTTAACTCATGTCATTCATTCATTCACGTATTTGTTTAAGTAACATTTAACATGATTTCAAAAGTTTATATAGAATTTTGTAAAACTGATGGAGACTTGGTAATATAATGAAAAGTGTGATGCGTAAGGAAATAAAAAGTTAATATGACCAAAACATTACTCAATCAAGAAAAACTATTGTAGTCTTCTTTCTCAAGTTATAATGGTCCAGCACATTTTTCAATCTAGTTTCTATAAATAACCAATTGGGTTTCTTCAACTCTTCCTTTTCCCTATATTTCAAAAAGTTTTCTAAATACTTACAAACCCTTCTAACACACTTCACTTATTTTCCTTATTTTCCGTTGTCTTACTATTTAGTAATAGTTAGAGAAATTATTTATTTTACTCAAATATAGAAAGAAAAAAAGTAAAAAGAGTTTTTATCAAACAAAAATCATATTGAAAGACTCATTAAAATGTCTGTCTTCTCTTAAAATGTGTATATATAGGAAATTTGATATTTCTGTATGGACTTATGATTCAAAACTATGAACAGCCTTAAAATAATGTGTATTTTATCTATCTTGAGATAGAAGGAACATGTGAGAACGCATTGAAAATAAACAATTGATCATAATTCCCAATACATACACAATGGAAAATTAGGGAGCCACTTGACAAGTTTACCCTAGGACACTCAAAAAAATAGAACAAGTAATTGGCCTTTGAATTAACTTTTGTCAAGTAATCTTATGGTATGTCTCAGTATACATATTAGCATTGTACAGATACCTAATGATCAAGATTTTATAGTTGTGTGTTTTATTGGAGATAAAAGATACTCTCTATATATATAAACATATACACACACACAAAACAAAAGGGAAATGGTGTAGGAGAAAAAGATGGGGCATCATTGCTGCACCAAAGTGAAGGTGAAGAGAGGCCTATGGTCACCTGAAGAAGATGACAAGCTCTTCAACTTTATCACTACTTATGGACATGGAAGTTGGAGTTCAATTCCTAAACTTGCTGGTACAATCTTGGAATTATTTTTGTTTTAAGAAATGAGCACTAAGCCTATTAATGGTTCATGTTATATTCAATAATGTTGGGTTTGTAGGATTGCAGAGATGTGGAAAAAGTTGTAGATTGAGATGGATAAATTATTTGAGGCCGGATTTAAAGAGAGGTTCTTTTACTTCAGACGAAGAGCAGCTCATCATTGATGTTCATAGGATTCTAGGAAACAGGTATTTCGGCTAACTTGTTTTGTGAAAACGTTATCTATTTTTATTACAATTTGGTAAAAAAAAGTCACCCTCAACGTCCGAGGCTGGACTCACTGGGGAATCCCTCCGCAGGCACAGCTTGGATCAAACATCAACACAACCGAACTTTGATACCATGTTATAAGACATAAGTCTAACACTTCTTAAAAAAAGACACGAGAGAAGAGAGAAGATAGTTGTTTATTCTTTTTATACGCTACAAATTAAGAGTAACAGATATCCGATAACCTTTCAATATTAATCATTGTTACGATTTTTGTAGATGGGCACAAATAGCTAAACATCTTCCAGGAAGAACCGATAACGAAATAAAGAATTTTTGGAACTCATGCATCAAGAAAAAGTTACTATCCCAAGGACTTGATCCAAAGACTCATAATCTTATTCCTTCTCACAAAAGAGCCTCAAATAATGATCACAAACCTAACAAAAACACTTTCAATATAATTTCAAAGACCAACCAACAACAAGAGCTAGGTCAAGCACCACCACCTTTTTCAATCTTCACCATTGGTAGAGACACTAATCCTCCTGTTCATGTTCATGCACCAACTTTACCTAATTATAACATCCATCAGAAAAATATTATAAATCCTGAGTTTGAGCAAAACCCTAATCCTAACGTTTTACAAAATGTATGGTCGAACGAGACCTTACCCTTTTCTTGTTCACCTGTTGATGAGATCGATACCTCGATGGTTGGAGCTTTTTACGAAAATAATTCCAGTTGGGGAGTTACTACTAATGTACTACCACTGCCACCGTTTGAAGCAAATACAGTGGAAGTTGATGGAGAGAGTAAAGAGAAGGAGAAAGAGATGGGTATTGATGGCATTATGGATCAGATGGATGTTTCATACGAATGTGCTAATTTTGATATTGATTATGCTATACTCATGTCTACTGATTTTACTTCTGTTAATGACTTTCCTTGGAAGTTTTAGGCTTCCTTGTTGGTGTTAATGTGTAGACAACTTATTATGTGTATTTGTTGTGGCGTTGTACAAATAGTGTGTTCCAAAAGAATGTGTCCGTTAGGTTACGAATGCTGTGGTTTATTCGAGTTCAGATTAGTATACTAATGTTCTCGGTAGGTGTCTTAATGGTTCTTGAAACCGTAACCGGATGCGAAGTGAACAAACATGACAGAATCTCAATAGTCCAGTTTACTAAATTTTTGTGAAAAAACGAGTCCTATAAAAAAAATTAGGCTGAATTTCAACAATCCATCTCACATTTCCTTTCTAAAAAAAATCGATAAAAAATCAAAACGATAAATCTACAAAATCGATACGGAACGAACAAATTGATATAACAGATATCAATACCGAACCAATAAAATCGATATAAAACCAAATATATAGAGTTGCCAAACCAGTAAAATCCATACATAATGAAACGAAATGAGTGAAGACGGCCTCCAAAGAGGTAGCCGAGGTAGCCGAGTTGGTTGAGTAAGGCATTCTTATGACCAAAAGTCATGAGTTCGAGTCCCTCTACATACGCTTTCTCGGCTGAGCCTGTCACCTTGTGTGGTTTACCTTCTGGCGTTGGTTTGCAGGCTATCGCGTCAGACTGAGGATTTACCATGTGCGCACTCATTGTACTTTGAGTAGCGGCTGCGGGTTCCTTCCGAAAAAAAATAATAATAAATGAAGACGGCTTGTTTTTTATTTGCTCTATATCTTATTAAAAATCCATAATTTTTATCACATTAAATTCAAAATTCAAAATTTGAAAATTATTTTAATTTAAATAAATAAAAAAGTTATGGACTAAACCACTTAAAACAAAAACGGACCGGACAATCCAAACGGAACCAAAATTGTATTGGTTCGGCCCGGTTTGAACCTATAGATCAATAAGCAGGTTGAAGTCTGTCACTATGAGGCCTGTTTAGGTGCTATGGGCTATCTTTAATTGGATAGCGAAATTAAATCAGGTTAAGTCTATTGTGGGCCTCTCTATGTCAATAAACGGGTTCAAGTTTGTTATTGTGAAGTCTATTGTGATGGACTTTAATTCGAGAATGGGGCTTTAGTTGTAGTATGAAGTGGGTCGTTTAACTCAACCAGTACAGCTCTAGCATCAGTTAAACTCTTGTTTTTTAATCAGGTTCTATTCAATTTATTCCCGTTTTAGGTCAATCAATCTCCAATTTTTTTTAGCCTAATATTAGTTATATAAAAAATTAAATTACTTTTGAAGTTTACTATATTATTATAAAAAATTTCATTTTAAAAATAAAATATGGTGATTTCATGAAATCATTTTTTGATGTTAGGTTGAAGTTACGAGTAAATATATGATACCGTCAAAGTTCCATTATCAATACCTGAGTTTCTATCGTCAATACGAAATAACAAATGTATAAAGCTTATTGAAAATTTTACGAATCAAAAAATAAAAAACATTCTGAATTGTATTTTTATCACAAGCTTAACTCTTTTATTAACCTCTGTAACTTGCTCATAAAGATTTGTTGGTTTAAGTATAAGATAAGAGGATCGAATAAGTCTCGTTGAACTTTACCAATTTTTTTAGCATCATTTAATTAGATATCAACGTTTCCTCAATTTTCAAATGTACAACATTCACTTCCAATTTAGGGTCGTTTCATAGTTTCACACTTGGATCATCACGTATATAAAACGTAATCTCTTACTTGTGCATTAATGGACGATACTGTATTAAAATATTTATTAAAATGTTTTGTCATATTAAAAACAGTCAACAAACAACCGAGAAAGTTGAGACACCTTATACGTGACTATTCATGCATCAATCATATTGCCAATGACTATTTAAAACAAACTTTGACTTCTCATGGTATGTAGCATAGGAATCCCATTGTTAATTTCTAACAAAATGTAATATGATTAGTAGTCAATTATCTAAAACAACATCTCGATAAGCAAGTTTCTCCTTGATCCGACCGTGGGTAGTCAATTTAAAATCCCCTACCAACTGGTCGAGACGATAGTCATCAAAACACCTAGTGTGTCCCCGCATACCCAAAGGATCATCGAGATCTTCACGAATATGGATTTTGTTCTCTCCTATAGACCTTGAATCAGAAAAATTAAGCTTCGGAAATACTTCCCCCGTAGCAGGTACTTAAATTGTGATACCAAACCTATATAGCAAAATGACGAAAAAACAACGATAGATAAACCCTAACTCATGGGTAATATGAACTCACAAGTTCAATAACATAATATGTTTAATTTTAATTTATCAAATATAGTTGTCTTTCAAAGTAGGGTTAAGAGTGCCTTAAATAGGAATCACTCGAAAACCCTAAATAAAATTAGTAAAAAATATATTTAAATAATAGTCTAATTAAATTAATTATTAAAAAATATCTATTAAAAATAAATCCGCGAAAATCGTTAAAGATCTAATAATAAAAAAAATAGCATTTCGGACCCTAAACACTGGAATTTGAGGTCCAAAATTTGTGACTCATTGGACTTGTCGAGATGTTCGATTTGAGTACCCGCTTTACTCAAATCCGATACTTGAGTCAGCAACAAGGCTCGTTTACCTATGTTCAAAACAGCTACATAGTTGTGGGTCCTCTGGCCTACATTAGTATTCGTCCCTCTTTGGTTTGGCGGATATCCATTTGAGTTTTTCTTATTCATTTACTTTTTTTCTAACTTAGACTTGTTTTATGTTCTGTTTGGATTTATTTTACTTTATTCAGTTTGTATGTTTTTATTGATTATATAAACTATTTATTATGAGTAAAAAAAATTATAATCATTTGTTAAGTTGAATTATCTAAATTCACTTAAGATATATAGCATTTTGCATGAGTAGAAGTTAAAGGTTGTTGGAACTTTATTTTCAGTCGAATGATAAAAAATTAAAATGTTAAACATGCATCAAATAATTTAAACATGAAAGATAACTGAACACATAAGAAAAGTTAATTTTTAAAAGGTTTCATATTTATAAAATAAAATATAATAATATTATGTCATTAAGTCATATCACCATTTATCATCCCCATCTGTGGGAGCGGGTGGTTGTGAAGGAGTTGGCGGTGGAAGATGACCACTTGTATATACATGAAAAATTTGATCATAAGTGTCTTACTTAGTTGGCCGTGCATATGATGCAATTAACCATTCATATCGTGCAATTGGTCATATATTTCCTACAAATAACCATGCATATATGCAATTGATCCACCTATTCATTGAATTTACCTACCTTTTCATGTATGTCTTCCAACATCTTACATGTTTTCAGTATTGGACTCGGCTCCGGTGTTAGCTCAAAAGTACTACAACCATCCATTGTAACCTTATCATGTCCACATGGTACCCACCCTTTAGGATAGAAGAGGTGGAGTAAAATTTTTGATCCATACATCATTTATAAATGTCTCTAAATATTCAAAAATTTCTCATTTTTAGTAGATGTCTCGAACATAGGTATATATATCTTGAGTTTTTGAGATAATATTTCTATTTTAAAACTACTCAAAACTAATAACTTATGATATGGGCTAACATCTACCCAATTATCTTAAGTAAATGAGATATTATCCTTCCATAAGGTGGAGCTTATTTATTACGTGAATAGTCCATATGCCTAATTATAAAAAGTGGATAAATTTAATTTTGGGGTGTTCAGTATGGCAACGGTTCCAAATGTTTGAAGATTAGTTATGAAGATTTGGGTGTCCATGAAGATTACTATTAACAAAAATTAAATAATTGATGTCCAACATTAATTCCAATCTCTGAACTCATTTCAAGTTCAGATTATTAATAGAATTTCTAACCCTACAATTGTTCTCTAATTTTAAAGGCGACTCTCAAGCCACTTAAGATTAGGATATTCTAATGGATAAAGTTGAATATTAAAGTCATACATAGGAACACCTAATTCTTTTTGTATATCGGATGCATAAATTGTATACGACACGCCATTAATATTCAAATTCAGGACATGATTACAAGGATTATCCTCATTTAAACAAATATTAGGATAACATTCATCGACTAACCCACTATACTAAGTGTAACTATGTTTCACAAATCTCATCCATTCCAAGGTAATAATAATTTTTATAAGATATTTGGTATCTTGAATGCCAATCAGCTCACTAGGATGCAAAAACATACCGGGGTAAATTATTTTTCCATTTACTTCATCAAAAACATCAGGTACTTTATTATTGTCTTGTTCATCATGTTATTATAGTGATGTCGGTTCTTCTTATTCATGTTATTGTGGCGTCAGTTCTTCTTGTTCCGCGTAGATACTTCTTGAACTACTTTTTCTTCTCTTTTGAGCTATTTTCGACCTTTATTATCAATTTGGGATGATAATATATGATCATAAATCTATTGAAAGTTTTTGTTAATGAAAATATTTGAATTTTAAGATATTTTGCTATGAGAAATAAGGCAGGATATGATGAACTATTTATAAAAGATCGAAAAACTACTATATGTTTTTAGCTGTTAGCCAGCTGTTTGGCCAACAAGATACTCCTTTGGCCAATAAGATAATCGTTTGGCCAACCGGGAAATGGGTACCATTTAGCTATGCAAGTGCTTTGTTTCAGTACTAGCTAATTTTTTCTTTTAAATAAAGAAAAATCCCCTATCATTTCTCATCCTTCATGTCTCAAGCTAGCTTCTTCTATGATCTTTAGAAACATCTTGTTTATCATCCCAAATTTGATCAAAGTTCTTAATTAGATCAAAGTTTAAATTTTTATGGTGGATTATTAGTGATCAGGAGTTTAAAAGAATTCATCTATTTTTCCATCAACTTTTCTTTAGAATCCGTACGCTTCATCCATTCTTCTAATTGTGTTATTATTTAATATTACTATTTGTTTTAATGACGTCAAATACTTCGTTCACTACTTTTCTAAATACAATGCAAAATCCTCAAAATATATCTACTAGTCACCAACTAGCTCTTCACAACCTATAGACCTAGATTATAACTTTAATATTGAGAAAACATAGAGACTTATGTTAATTTAGGTAGTAATAATGCCACC
This sequence comes from Limnanthes douglasii subsp. nivea, assembly GCA_036936605.1. Classification (NCBI taxonomy): domain Eukaryota; kingdom Viridiplantae; phylum Streptophyta; class Magnoliopsida; order Brassicales; family Limnanthaceae; genus Limnanthes; species Limnanthes douglasii. Next base: position 193,206,158 of record JAUPFV010000003.1, on the reverse strand, counting down.
ACTGAAACATAATCATCCTAAGTTAGTGTTATCGCCACCATTAGTTTTAATGCTAGGAAAAAAATATCTTGAGTATGAAAAACATTATTGATCTTACGGAAAAACAAAAAAAAAACTGTGTAAATATCATGGGAAACTTTTGTCCAATAATTCGGGAACAAATACAGTGGTATGGGACGACATTTAGGGAAATAACACAAAATTATATATAAATCCAAAGTTAAATATGGGGAGGGGTCCAAACATCCATAGATACCGAGAATGCATTTTATTATAATAAGATTCAATATATGGATGAAAAGATGAAATTTACCCTTCATAGTGCACTTTTTTTTAATTGTATCGAGAGATGGAGATATAAGAAATATATTACTGAAACAGTCAATCCAAGATATGATCGCATCCCACAAACCTCTATGAGAACATTAGAGCCCGAATGTTTTAAAAACAAGAAACAACAAATTATTAGTATGATTGTATGATTGTTATAAAATGTTTGTTTGACTAGTGTATAAAAACATTTTTTGAGTTTGATATTATGTTGTTACTTTACAATGGATTTATGTTAATTGGATATCAAATAAGAATTATATATTTCGTTCTATTTTGAAGAATAATGTCGTCTAAATTTCAAAAATTCTTGTCATAATGTATGCACGATTCTAATGTTAATGATAAAGTCATGAAAATTTCTTTCGATAATGCATCCACAAAAATTCCAAGTATTTAGAGACTTAATACTGCATACAATCAAGATTTTGAGCTATTTTCATACTAGATGCTTATGTTGTATATTTCAGTTGGTTACAAATGTTACAATAAATATGATATTAAAATATTTTACATAGCCTATTAGAATGACGGTCTAATAGTCATTAACTTGAGTCTTAGAAAACTGGAATATAAAGAAATTATTAAGGCTAGTGAAAAGAAATTCAATAAAAAGAATTGGATGTCAAAACTAGATGGAACTCTACTTATGATCTTTTTGTATGTACTTACTTGTTTACGGATGAAGTTTGAAGTTTTTGTAAGGCATATATGCCAAAGAATATGGACTATTACCAAACTCTCACGACTCTAAATTAGTCATATTATTGTGAAATGATAAATTTTCTAACCATGTTTAATATGTATATTCGTATTTTTTGTACACAATATAGTTCTAACATTCACACAAAATTTGAATGTATTGTCAATGTTGACATGTATTTACATGGACGTAGGGATAAACATGTGTGTAGAGAAATGTTACTCATGATGGAAACAAAAATTATTAACTATTTTGATCATATCCAACACACTTATGCTTTTGGGTGCATTTTACATCATACTTTTAAAATTAATACATTTTATCTTATGTTAATCATTTATATGCTAGTATCATGAGCCTTAAGGTAGTTTTTCAATATCTCATGAAGATATTGAAAAATATTGTTATATAATTTATAATTCTTATGCTGAGAATACGAGAACAATAGTTGTAGTTAATCCTCGAGTTTATGTGGTAGTAGCACGAGACGTAAAATTAAGTCACATCACAACTACTTGAAAAATGCTAGGAAAAATACCTCCAAAAAGTCAACAGTTACCGAGATATTAATAAACTTGCCATATGTTTGCAAACTCCATTCGATTTGGGTATGTATGATGACTTCAATCCGCTCAATATCTTGACGTAGTGAAAGGTCAAGGTACTACAATTTCATATTCTTTTGAGGTTATCGAATGAATTTTTTTTATACTTATGTCAACAATCAAAACTGAATCTACATTTAATATGGCTAAGATGTAATACACAACTAGAATATCAAGACTAACTATCGAAACATTTGAAGTACGTGTTGCAATCAAAGACTAGACTACAGCGGAACATAAGATGCAATATAAAAAATAAAACATGGAAGGACATCAATAGGACATGTTCAAAAAAACTAAATGATATTGAAGAAAATATTATCGATGAAGCTGGTGAGGATGAAGAATTATTGGTTTAATCAGATGTTGGAATTTCAGAAGAAAATCTCTATAATAATAGTTTATTAGTGAATTTGTAATAAGGTAGTTTAAATATAAACATTTATACAACTTATGGCCCACGAGAATGTAAATTGTGAACGAATTAACTCAAAAAAAATAATGTATGCCCTTAAGTATCATATTGTAACAACACTTATACCCTTGTACTATATAAAACCCATTGTTTTAGAGACAACTCCATAAACCCGCAAAGAACCATACCTACACGTTCATTCGTCGTACCTAAATCTACATTGTGTTTACCATTCCATAAAAAAAATCATGTTCGAGAGTGAGAGACCCGCGAACATCCCACGATGACCAACATTAAATAACATAAGTCTAACACCTCTTAAAAGACACCTTTGAAAGAAGAGGCTTTATTATACCTTTTACACAATACAGATAAAGGTTACCCAACGATGTTGGATAACCCTTCAATACCCACCATCAACGCCAAAGGCTGAAACCATTAGGCAGTCACCCTACACGCAGGGTTTGGGTGAACAACAGACAACAACCTTAGATTACCAACTTTGATATCATGTTCAAGGACATAAGCCTAGCTTCTCAAAAGCCGCTTTAAAGAAAAGGGTTTCTTATTCCTTACATACATACAAATTAGAAGTACCTCGCAAGGTTTGGGTCAAACGACAAACAACAGCAGTCACGGAGAACCAAGCTGTGATACCATATTACGTGATATAAACCTAACATTTCTAAAAAAACTTATTTAGATAAGATGATTGCTCATTCCTTTAATACACTACAAATTAAAATTTCTCAACCGATTTCGGGTAACTATTCAACACCCACATCCAACACTACTCACTAGGAAGTCCCATTGCCAACAAGCTTGGCTCAAACAACAAAAACTATAAACAACTAAACTCTGATCCCATATTAAAAGACATAAGCCTAAATTTTCTCAAAAAAACACTTAAGATAAATTGCTTTTTTTTAATAAAATACAAACTAAAATTACCCAACAATTTAAATAAGCTTTCAATATACACCCTTAATTTATAGGGTATACAACATTTTCCTCTAACAGTTTCTTTTGAGAAGGGTTAGGTTAAGTCCTCACACGTAGATACTTTGGAACGTATATCATATTGCATTGAGATACTATAGATTTAGTATAATGGAGGAATACATAGAACCTTATTTCATATAGGTATTATAATTTCTACGACAGCGTCATTTCGTTGTATGATCACACATCATAGCCGGCTTACAGTTTGTCATGTTTATACAAACATTTGTATATGAAACCCACAATAATCTTAATACGAGAATCACTTACAACCATAGCTTATTAAAAACTAAATACATCAAAATAACAGTAAAATACCGTAGATATAAATCCCTTCCTCATTTTTAAGTTTTCACATTGACGAAAAAAATTTAACACGAAAACAAAAACATCCATAAGTTAAAGAAAAAACGAAAGAGAAAAGTGTATTCTAAACTAAGCATATGATAACTTATAATAATTTCGTGGTGAACAAAATAATACCACTACTCTTTTTTTTTTCCTTTCTATTATTATTCACCAATCTTGTAAACGATCTTTCACGTATGATTAAGTAGTATCATAATATGATCAAGTGAACATGATCAACTCACTTAGTCTTCTTGCATGGAAAATCCAATATTTTTGGAATTCTCCTGTGAAGAACACAAAGAGAAAATCTCTTCAAGTGTTCCATGATTGTAGTCTCTATATTTTTCGTAAATCGCATAATCGTTCATGGTTTCTGGCTGCGATGTCTTTGTCTCTGGGAAGTTTAGCTGTGGGAAATCATCAAGTTCGAGTGGTGGGTAAGGAAGCTGATAATGCAGCTCATTCGGGAAATTTGTAATCTGCATATCCTGCGTATATATGATCAAAGAGATTTTTAGACCATATAAGTAATAAAAAGAAACTATATTGTCTAATATCTAAAAAACAAATCTAAGCAAAAGCTCAAGTTCAAGAGCATACACAAAACTGAATAATAAGTTCATAGATAACAAAGTTTACATCTTATGCAAAGTTACTAGAAAACTAGATTCTTCAACAATTCAAAACTACCAAGAAGTTTAATCATATGATATTTTTGTGTTTTTATATTTATGTAAAATTAAAGAGATTGTGTAATAGTAGTACTACTTTTCATTTGAATGAGAAGATCATGGCTCAAACACCTATGAGCTGACACATAAAAAGAAATCTACTCATTGGAGATAGTGACATTGAAGATTGAATATGAGGGGGGAAAAGAAAAGAAGAGTGAGTCAGTCAAAAGACACAACACTTGAATCAGTCTTTAGAGATTTCTTGTGAGAAGAAGCTTTATAAAAAGACAAGTAATTAAGTTCATTTGCTTTTAGCTTTTGTTTCTTTAAGATCTAAAGAGACCCCAAAGGTCCTGTTTGGTAGGGTCATTTCTCCAACTCATCACTTATTGATCGATCTATAGATTCCTACTGCTTTCAAGTGTTTGTTCTACGCTGAACATAACCATGTGTTTGGCATCTGTTTTTTCAACATTGGGCAATAAAGCAAACCAAAATTTGCATCAGCTATAGTATGTTAATATATCCCAGATCTCTAACCCTCATATATATATATAAAGTTATTATCATGAAGTATTATAACTAACTCAAGTAAATATACTCTATATAATCAAGAAGGGTTTGGTATCTTACTTGTATAAGACTTGACGAGAAATCAACACCAAGAGAGTACATATTAGCAGAACTATTTGCTTCATCAGACATTATTGTAACTTGTAAATGTTCAGCTACTCCGGTATCAGTAGGTGTCCCTTGAATTAGATCCGATGAAGATGTATCGGACGGAAACTTGGAATTAATACAATCATTAGTGAAATTCTCGTCTTGATCATTTTCTCTCGGCTTGCGAGAAATTTCAGTGCCACTATTATCGTAGTCATCTCCTAATAGTTGTTCTTCTGATATCCACATAGGTTCTTTCTCCACATTTTCTTCTTTTGATTTAGGGATTTGTATTGATTTCTTGAAAACGCGACACAGTGCGTAAGAGTCCTATGAACAAAAGGTAATAATACATAAAGATTAAAGAACACAGTTGATTGCAGACCTTAGATAATATTACACTCAAAGAGTAAAGAAATAATAACCAAAGAAAGAGTAAAGAAACAACAAAAGCAAGAAATAGATCAGTTGAAGTACAAAAGATGTAAAAGGAAAAGACAGAAAATTAAAAGAAAGACTACATGAAATTTGTAAACTTATTTTTGAAAATATACAAAATAAAGATGAAAATCACATTAACATAAACCAAATTTCTATATACTTCAACATGATCTCATTTTTTTGTTAAATTCTCAACAACTTTTGAAACCCTAACTCAAAACTTTGTATATCAATCATGTTTTGAGAATTCAAGCTTCTCTTGTCTATTGGAGCTAAACCCTAATTCATATCTTTATAAGATTAAGATAGTTTCATTTTTGTCCACCTTCTTCTAAGCTACAAATGAAAAAAGAAGAAGAAAAAGTTGCACATATATATATATACCTTTGAGCCTGAGATAGCAGGAGAGGAAGAAGAAGAAGAATCGATCAAGCGATATTCGTGCATGACCCAGCTAGTCCTCAAACCATGAGGAGCTCTACCTTTATAATAAACCAAAGTTTTTTTCATCCCCACAGGCCGCTTCTGAGACTGCACCGGCCTGTCTTTTCCAGTGGCTTTCCAGTATCCAGCTCGCGTTGCACGATTAGTCCTTGACCCATTAGGGTATTTCCTATCCCTAGGGCTAAAGAAATACCACTCCATATCTTTGCTCGGCAAGAATGACTTATCTGTATTCATAATAATATTATTATCAATATGTAAATTTCTAAACCATTTCTTTATTGAACAAAAAGTATATCTATATAAGTTTACCTGGTAAATCCCATGGTTCGCATTTGTAGAGGTCAACTTCGGGGATGATTTCAAGTTCGATGACGCGGTTGTTTATTTTTCTATGGAGATAATAAGCAACAAGCTCTTCATCAGTTGGATGGAACCTAAACCCAGGAGGGAGAGTCATGGGTGCCATTCAAGTTCTTTAAAGAGAGAGAGATAGTTGAACTGAAAGTGAAACTACAGAAGAAGAACATGTAGTTTTGGTTGTACGAACACACAGCTTATATATCCCACTGTTGAGTATTGATAACTTAAACGATAGATTAGCCCTTCAGTATATGTTTATTACATGATTGCCACTATAATTAGCACCTACAACTTTACGTAATCTATCTTAAAGTCATAAAACTACCAATGTTTAAAATAACCTTTATTTAGTATGTTTTGGCTTACTTAAAACTTAATATTCCAAATCTAAATGGATAGTCATGTAAATTTCATCTCACCTCGTATCTAAATATAAATATGGACATAGAAATGTACCAATAATAAAGCTACGTTTTCATTGAAACGATTATCAAAATTTGATCCGATAGAAGTGAAGATTTGTATTTGAATATATCGATCTTGGTCTTTTTATTATCCACTTCCGATGCGAGATAGCCTCTCCCATTAACTATCTATTTTGTACTATTTATCTCGACACCTCGTTCCGTTAAAATTAATCGTCTAAATAAATAAAAATGTTAGACCAATTTTATCCAAAGTAAATAATAAAAAAACTAAAATTGAAAAATTATTTAATAAAAAATTATACATCATGAAAATAATTAATTAATAAATTAAAATTTGATAATTTTAATCGAA